>JAGYYO010000085.1:0-15129 GCA_021441625.1 Diophrys sp. 3 WChen-2021
TGCGAAGGTTCAGGAGACTCTCCGGATGGTCATGAGGATATATGAACATGTTAATGAGGAGTGCATTGAAGGGGATAAAGACAAATGTAAGATAACAGCATCACTTGAATTAAAGACTAAGACAATGAATGAATAACCAATGAAGATGGGTGCAGGAGACAGACTAGAAGATCTGACATCTAATTAACTAGTATGTGATAGAATGCCTCATAATACTGATAGAAGATATCCACGCACATAAGTATTCTAACCTGATACTGAATTAGAAATGTTTACTGACATTAATATTTAGATAATTAAAGAGAGAGAGCGAAGTGTTAAATGATTTTTGACTGAAGACTGAAGACTGAAGTATATAGAAGCACCTCCTTGGAGTTGAGGATGTCTAAGTAAGCAGTATTGTATAGCAGTAATATAGAGCGAACGTGCTCTATGGAGTTTTCGATTCTTATATTCAAATGACATTTGGAGGCAGACAAAGTCCACCATTACCATATCATTAAATTCATTTATCTACAATAGGGGAGTGCTATAAGAGGGAGTCCTGTCACTCCTCCCGTTCAATCTATCCTTAGATAGACTCCTAAATATGCAGTTGGATCAGACAGAGATGAGCAAAGTCATGGCTTATGCGGATGATTTGTTAATACATGCGAATAGTCAAGTAGAACTGGAAACTCTATTGATCAAGATAGAAAAGGCTCTTAACTATGTGGACCTCAAGATTACAATAATCAAGTCCTGCATCATTGCCAACAAGAGAATAAACAGCAAGATACGAGGGATTAGATACGACAAGTCAATGAAATACCTAGGAGTCAATATAAGCATGCTGAAGACATACTAGGAAGTGGACTTCAGAAAGGCTCTGACACAAAAGCTAAGAAGTGTCATAATAAACCTCTCAAAGCTTGGAACAGAACATGTAGTTAGGAAGATCTTGTTGGGAATATATACACCGACTGCTGTATCAATATTACCAGGCGTTAGGACTCCTCGAGAGTGGAAGGATGAATGAAGAGGCAATCCTCAAAGCCTATGACAAGGCGAAAATGATGACACACTGGCAATGCTCCTCGATACCAAATTCTCCACCATCAGAATGATGCACACTAATGTGTGAAAGATTACGACAGAGTATCAATAGTTGGATCATGTGAACGAAAGAATTCAAGGGAGAAACCACGAGTCATTTCAAAGAATATAAAGAAACTATCAGCAGGCTAATTAGAAAAGGAAAAAGATCAAGAGAATAAAACACAGGATCATAGGAAATAATATAAGGGGTTTATGTATAAGCATTCGGCATGAAGAATCTACCTCAAGAAACAACCTATAAAATACTCCTGAGGAGAGATCTACTCGATCAAAGCTCATATAAAATGCCAAAATAGACTCTCGGACATTGCTGAGAAAATATGCAGAAAGATTGACAACTGGCAGTACACAGAACACTGCGAAGACTATCATTGAGGATCTATAGCTATTCAGAAGGAGACTTTAGGAACGAGAAAAGACCCAAGGAGATGGAAACTAACATAGTTATGATAAATAAGAATATACCATAGGCCCTCCACTACTAGAAACAGAATTAAAAGAGAATCAGAGGCTAAAAATGATATCAGACTCTACCGCTCTCATGGAGAGATTAAATAAGAGGAAAGAGACACTGGAAGAGATGCAAGTAATACCTCAAAGAAAGAGAGCAGGCTAAGGACCTTGAGAAGAAGCAGAAGTTGAGAAGCATTACAGACTACATGTATGTAAGCCTTGAGGCTTTTAAGCAGCCATTGCCTTCTAAATTATAAAATAAATAGGAATGAGCTGATCGGATAGACAATTTATATGGGAGGGACACAGCAGGATTTGGAGTCCCCCAGACCAATAGACCATTTAATCAGAGATGCAAAGACCATAAGGAAGACAATGGAGAGAGGACAACATGCTCACATCCCAGAATGGCATTACCAAGATGCTTGAGGAGAACCTTGACCCTAGTGCATTTTATACAGGGAAAATTATAGTTTCTGCTACTAGAATCATAATTGTAGAATAACATGGCATCAAGAGCCTAATGCCTAATAATATTGATATAGAGCTATTGATCATGCAGAGTCACTTCCTAGAAGAAGTCGCATTCAACAGTATAATACTTGGGTTGCGCAGTGCACTTATGATGTGGTCCACGAGACAGATGATCACTCCCCTAATCCTAACCCACTCAATCCCAGGTATAGTACATAAGATCTAAACCAATTGAATGCTTGGGATCTGGTCGCATAGCTGCTCAATGCGCTCATCCACAGTGCTAAACATATTAATCAAGTCTTACAGAGGATTTTCATAGATCAAGAGAGGGAAGTTGCACAACTACTCTTACCTCGTCTTCACGCCGAATTTCATCATGGAAGGCAAAGTAGATATGACAAAGTTCCTTGGTATTACTATAGCCAATTTCAAGAATGGCCATAATCAACACTTTAAAACCCAACTCTAGCAGATACATGAGACTATTCAAAAGCATGCTGGTTCAAATCAATGAGAGTTCAGATGAATTAACTGATGATGTCTCAGCCACATCTACCTATGTAAGGGAATCAAACTGAGGAGAGTACTCAATGCACTTTAGCCTGCCATCACCATAGCACACAAGAGAAGATACCTAAGTAGACACTATATTCAAGCTGATGGTGTCTTCAGATCATACATTGGAGTCATCTGCAAAGTTGGATGGGATCAAGTCATGTTAAACTCTCAAATATGTCTTCACAACTGGAGGGACCAATGGAAAGGTCTAAGAACTCGAATGACACAATTGCTAGTTACTTTGGGAATTAATTTTTCGTTATTAAAAATTAACTTAATTATGAATATCGATCATTCTTCTTTTCAACACCATGAATGAATCTCCCATGACCATTTGCATTGCCATCTTTCCAATTACCTTCCCACAACCGTCAATCTATTTTGTACTCTTATTCTATTCATCTTCTTACTCCCCAGTTTGCTCAAACTCCTTTCATCTATGGGCTAAGACTTTCATATTAAAATTAATTCATCAGGCCTATTAGCAAATCAGTAGATGAAATCATACAATGGGCCCCGAGGGAAAATATAAATTGAGGAGGGCTGTGATAGAGCCAATCAGCAAAATAAGTCTGACAGGGATACCCACTAATTGCAATTCAATTTGGCTAACCTCAATAAAACAGAAGACTAGGATCTCCTTCCAGTTAACTGATAAATATAAAGGATCTTCATGAATTTAGATATATTAATGGCAGAGAGAAAGAAACTTAAACAAACCAAACATCAAGCGTTAGCTCAGTCAACAGAACTCTAGCACCTATCTTACAGCAACATCTTCCAACTCAGATATTAGAGGTAGCAGCATGGAGTACGATCTCTCGATCAACTTCAATGCTCTCACACCCTTCATTGACAAGCACATGCATAAAACCAAGTCCCAATCCCCTCAAGTAGATGAGGCGCCAAGCTCATTGTTAGATCCAGCATCACGCCAGAACCAAACCCTATCAGTGGGAAGATCTAGAAATGCCATCCACAAAGCAAGAGTCATTACAGAGAGAGTTTGGGATAATGAGAAAGGGTACGTAAAGGTCCATGACTATGACTACATGGAGATTCAATCTGAGTCGAGATCCAATATCAGTGGAGAGAGAGAGAGGAAGAGGGAAGAGAAGGCAGACAGCAAGAAAGAAGAGAACATGGAGAAAATGAAAGTGCATGATGCAGATTGGACGGTGTTAAGAGAAACCTGAACTCAAAGATCGGAGAGAATCAGAAATTGAAAAGGAAAGTGTGGGAATGAGGCAATCGAATGAAGACACTTTTATACACCATGTCGAAGTTCATTCAATCAATGATTTATTCATTAGATTAAGATTAATTATTTAATTAAAGTTATATTAAGAGTTCTCAATTAATCAATTAATCAAGAAGAACTTAATTTAGAAGCCAACCTCTACCAGGATAAAGACTGACCAGGTCCTGTCCAATCAGAAGGTTGGAGAGGGAGGCTTAGGCCCTCCTTCTTCATAATCTGGCGTTTCATCACATTTGTTCTGTATTTCGACCTCGCTGGAGAGGATGTACAAGCGACCCAGGCCAAGACTGGGGCATTTAAAGGATAAATTGGTAATTAATAAACATTGCTTGTTTGGTATTCTTTAGGAGATTATAGATATATATACTAAGTGGAGGGAAATAAGCTATTCTAAGGATGCTAGATCGACACAAAAGTACAAGCAATACTGTTTCTTAAAACGATGCCCTTATTTAAAAAAGAATTAAAAATAGTAATGATGTAAACTTAGTTTGGAAGTTTAATAGCAACTTAAGAATTTATCCCGAATAAATGAAGGTTAATAAGAAATTAAATTAAGCTAATTTAAAATAAAAATCAATTAATTCCTCGATGTGTCTTCTTTTGAACACTTGAAGTTTTCTCTTGTTGATTCTAATTCAGGTATAATTTCTTACTTCCAATGCCTTTATGCGACCCAATGAGTCTTCATAAATCAAAAACATAGATGTACTTCTCCTCAAATTGCCTGAGGTAGTGTTTCTTGTTGGCACAGGTGGCAACTTTGTCAAAGAAGTCAATAAACTTAAAGACATAGTTAATAAGATTTATCTCAATTTAATAATGGATATGATGATGGAAATAGGAAAATTGGAGATGGATTTATATCTGAATGTATGATTGAAGAAACATATTTAGTCCGTTAATTGGGGATACATTGTCACAATCAAATAAGTTAATAGTGTAGTAAAAATTCCTTTCTTTTGATCTTTAATAGAAAGTATCTTCTCTTAACAAGATGTAGAAGAATTGCTAATCCGAAAAATCTAATAATCAAATAATAATTGATTTCTTGGGCTCTATGTAGCGAGGTAATGAAAAACCAAGATTTCAAAAAGTGGTTATGAGATTGGCAAACTAGAGAGTGCTGAAGCAAAAGTTGTTCTTTAGAGTGTCTTTCGATTGGTATATATAATTAGAAAAAATATCGATACAGATCCAGTCAAGGCTATGAATTTAAAAACTAAATGATATAGAAATTTACTCGGTACATCCTAAGACAATAATTAGATACGGTCAGTTCTTAAACCTCTGAAGGACTCCAAACTGAAAGAGAATAACAGAGATGAACCCAAGTGAGAATTCAGTGTTCTTTAAAGACATGTCATTGTTTATAACCTTTGAAGACATGGGACATGGAAAATGGCATCATATATATTAGAACATATTCTCTAATTACTCTAACTCATTTAAGACATACACCAAACAAGAGAATGAAAGTATTCAAAAGAACACAGATTTCAGTAGAGACAACATAAATTGGTAGACAGGGAAAATGAAGATAAAAATAATCTTAAATTGGATAGAATACTTGGAAACATATCAGACTCTCTCAGTCATCTTCCTTAAGCAGATGTAAGAGTTGGTTTGAATAAGAGAATCACAACTATAACTTTCAAGTTGATTACCTTCTTGGATCATCAACACTCTCTTGCCATCCAAATCTTGTGATTAAGGTTTCAATTGAAAAGTGATGATTTGACAGAATAATACATTCCAGTAGACACTGCTGAAGAATTAGCAGAGGGAGTTGAAGCAACTGGAATCCCAATATGTGACCCAGCGGAGTTCACTCTCCAGACATCCACCCCATAACATGATCTATTTAAATGCTGAGACTGAGAAAGAGAAATACTAAGTTTGTTTCACTATTGGCACTCCTAATGCTGAGTTAAATGTCGAGATCAGAATGTTTGATGAAGCTACTTAGAGTTAGATCATTGAGGGTGCATCAGATGTGTGATGTAGAAATTTGAAAGTACTGCCAGAAAGTATCCAAACCAGGAATGTAAAGACTCTGTGAAGCATACTTTGTCAAGGATTTATCTTTTACATTATATTCAGAATTGACATCTTCTTGATTGTCGGAGTCATCTATAAGAATAAGCACCATTTGAAATAAATGTTTATCATATTAAATCTACCGTGATTATTATTGAACTTAACCTGAATGATTTAAGACATCATGATGACAAATTTAATGTTAAAGATAATGAATTAATAAAACAGCTCATTAGACATAAACTTTAGATAAAAGAGAAGACTTATTAAACTTTGAGGTAAATTTCTTTGTAATAATTCACACTTAAATCAACATTTATCTTTTTGGTGGACTCCTCTTCCTTCAATGTTGTCTTAGCATTAAAAGTCTAATGTATTTTAGAGAATTAGGATTAGGTTATTTAGGTGTGGTTTGTTTACTCAGATGAAAGATAATTTCATAATAGACACAACACTCATACTTAACTAGACCTGCAGAATAATTTACAAGCTTTTGTTTAAATAGTAATTTCATTCTTAATTTATTAAGTCTTGTATACTGCAGTCACTATTATTGTAAATACACTAGATCATAGATATTTGTCTATCCTTTCACGAAACGGGAAGTTAGTTGACTTTCGACTAAGCAGATCAAATATTTATAAAAGCCATTTCATTGGTTCCAAAGTTTGAAATAAAATTTTTGAATCCATACCCATGACTCCTATTCCCAAGTTTATACCCTGCCTTATTAGAATTAAATCATTAAATGAAGTCTGTTCTCCTACTGGTCAGAATGGTCGTCAAGGACCATGCCAGTAAGTCTTTACTTGTTGAGTGTCTCCAACACCTTTGAGAGTTTCTCTTTCTTTTTCTTCACTTTTTCAGATGCTTGGGACTAGAGTTCGTCCTGCACTTCTTGATTCCTTTTTGCGTGTTTTTGCAAAGAAATTCCTAAAGTTTGCAGAAGTTTTCCCCTGTGTCAGGGGTCCTCCCTCGTCGATCCACACAGAAGTGGTGAGGATCCACTTAAATGGATCGGTGAAGGACCAGAGAGGATCCTTAGAGAAACAAAGAGAATCGAGGAGAAAGAGAAAAAAGACAAAGCCTCAAAGGATGTCTCACAGACCCCAGACGAAGAGTTTAAAGAGTTCGTCCTGGGTTTCCAGGGACGCTCTCAAAGCTCAACTGGGTCTGACTGCCCAGAGACTGCCCTAGGGCTTGTAACTGCCCTGGGTCTTGGGAATGTCTTTAAATGACATTAATTTAATATCCTCAATAATCATATTAAATTTATGAATCTTCCTCTACAATAGTTTGTTATTTCCATAGTCTCTATATCTAACCACATCTTTTCTAGATGGCATATTCATAGGTTCTCTATATGATTCCTTAAATATTATTATCCCTCTTGGCATTGTTCATTATACTCAAGAAGATTATTAGATTAAAAAATAAGCGAAACTCGTAAATCATTCAAATTTAAATCTACTTCAATAGAAACTTCCAACTCATGATGAAGGAGATAATGTTTGGGACAACTGACATCAGTTATATCTGAGTAGTTTAGTTGGTGTGATTGTGAATGTGGGAGGAGAAGCAAGTGCACTGATGTGTAGATAGATATATCAATACATATTGATTTTACTATTGAATGGTTAAATCATCATAAACTTAAATTCATGATCATTGCTGGTTTCGTTATGTCCCTCTAATTGTTGGTAGTAAGTGGTAGCTACATTGTCTGTCTCTGCATCCTCAGCATCCTCAGCATCCTCTTCTGAGTTATCGTTCCTCTTGATCTATATGATTCATATATTAATTCATATTTGCATATTAAAAATTAAATCAAGCATTACTTGAGGATTTTGAACGTTAATTAACCTTATTTGGTCAGAGAAGCAGGACAAAGTTTTGCTTTTCCATTGGGGTCAACTTGTGTTGTGCGTCCCTTAGACATGGGACTGTTATTCACTTTCTCTTTTTATTAACCATGTTGGAGCTATGAAAGGAGAGTTAACCTTCAGTAAGCTTCCTGCACAATCTTCAGCGTATTAGTGCTTGGAGTGCATTGAGATCAGGCTCAAAAATGGTTCAAATAATTAGCAAGCTCCATCGTTATCAATGACTAGTTAACTCTTTATCAGATGTGTAGTGACTCAGCAATATAAATTAGATTTTACACTCAGATGGAAGTCTTATAACTATTTGAATTTCTTTTTGAGGGTGTTCCATTGTCTTGCTTGATTAGGTGGCCTATACCTCCACTTATATTAGTGGAGCTCAGTTATGCTTTTGCAGCCTCTAATGATCGAGCTGCTCGCACAGCTTCTCCTTCCTCCCCTTCAGGCAGAACAGCGTCAAGCCTGGTTGAAGCAATAGTTTGAACAATCGTATAATACCTGTACATCCCTTCTCTATGCATTCATCTATTATTGTCAACTATCATTGCATCCATAGCTTTTACTATTTTCTTCTTCTTTATCTTCAATGTGTCTCCCCTTCTTAGATATACCTTTCTTCCTTCTTTTATCTTCTAGTTAAATGCTTTCATATCTTCTTTCAGATTTTTCATTTAACGTAGATAAGAGGAATGACTTCTAAATTAATATAATGATGCAAGTTTCTCATTTTCATTCTTCAACCCCTCTTTCCCTTTAACTTAATGTTTATCTGATCCCTTAGAACCTGTAATCTCCTAATTTCCTTCTGCTGATCCATCTTGAGTAAGGGGTTCATTAGAGCCCACTACATATTCAATCAACCAAAAGGAAAGTTTGCCATAGTTATGAGACTTCCATAGATCATTCAGATTTATAAAATAAGCAGGAGATCTACCACTCCCTGTCTCATTAAACTATTAAACCTAAATAACAAGTTATTCACTATTTCATTAGTCGTAATCCTGTACTCTCCTTCCCATCTTCTCTCCTTAATCGATATAAGAGTAATTGTTATAATCAATGTCCTCTTTAAAATTGTAGTAGTATTTAGATACACATTCAGTTGATAATGTAATGGGAGAGTGGGTGGATGAAGGAGTGAAAGAATTAGGGGAAGGGAAGTGATAGTAAAGATGTAGAGAAGGGATTGGAGAAGATATCTTTGGGGGTTGAGTTTGATTTTGATTTATGGGGGTTAAGAATGACTTATCTGGTTTAATTTGTAGGCGAGAGAGTTACTTTGGGTTTTGGAGGATCTGAAAGTCGATCGGGAACTTGCTAGAATATAGGAAAGGGTTGAATCGAGGAACTCGTCTAAAATAGTTAGATAGAAATTCGAATTATCGGTGTCCAGATACATGTGCTCTTCTAGTTGAATAAGGAGTAGTAGGATGTGAAGGAAAAGGAGTCAGATAGATAAGAATAAGGATAGGATGCTAGGAGAATATCATAATTTAGAATTAAATTCTTAATACACTACTTTAATTCTATTATAGAGTAAAGCTCTGGTGCTGTAGCACATACTTCACTTGCTAACGATAAGAATAACTCAAAGGACATACTATCATCTTTGAATTACAATAAATGATTAATACAAATTAAATATTACTTCCCCAGTGCCTCCATTTAAATTAAATGGTTATCTCCAATAAAAATGACAGCAGTTTAGAGCCTATACTCTCAAGGTCTCACTATTAAACAGTAAGTCACTCACAACTTAATCCTCCGTTTCTCTCAGCAAACAAATCTGCAAGGGAGTAGTCAAAATACAGTGCAAGCTCTCCCCATCTTCAAGATCAGAGATTAATACCCTTCACATTAACCTTCTTCGTTGAGACCCTTCCCATGGTTCAATTAATATTAGTTAGTCATACAACACTAATCTCTCAGTCTATTACTCTGCCAAGAACTCTCAGGAGGTCCAACAAATGAGTAAAGATCCTTAGTCTTTAATCCACATCAACCAGTTGCAGACTCTCTTAGTTTGAGTGATTACAGAGAGTTGCAATGGTGAAACAGGGGATACTGGTTATAGAGATATCGAGTAGTGTAAAAGGGATAAACACTATTATAATAGAAAAGAAAAGTCTTCTTATGATAAATAAGGGAAAGGCGGCAATCTCTGAGGGTTTTTACATTTTAAAATACATTGATCATTCTTAATTCTTAAATAAAATATTCAGTTCAATTAATGATGGTGCTCCTTATCTTTGTTCTTTTGAGTTTCGTCTCTCTTTCTCTGCTTGAATTTCTTGGTTGAGGTTTAGAATTCATCTTTGGACATCTGCGATTTCTATTGCTAATATTCCTGTCTGTGTTCTTTTATTTATATCTCATTTGATTGATTCAAATAACTTTAAATTACAATAGCAATGCCTAGTGTAGAAGAAGGTACCAATTCCATTAATAGAGAGAAGATACACTATTCCATTGTATTCTCCTTCTTAAGAAATTCATATTTACTATCCCTCTCTAAATAAATAAACCTATCAATCGACTTCAGTATTCTATTAAATAAACATGGAAATACAAATAACACAAGACATCAATTGATCAATAGGAGTACAGTTAGCATACAGACTACGTAGAATAAGGACAAGAGTTTCAAAATCAACTCCCAGATGAGGAAGAGCAGAAGGAGTAGAAGAACCCCATAGGACTAAACAAATAGTATCCATGTTTATTATATAAGTAAACTAGAGGGGAAGTGAAGAAGCATCCCCTTGAAGTACATAAGAATGAGAGAAAGATGAGATGGGAGCTAAATATGGGGGAGAGAAGGCGCATATAATGTTACTCTGTGAACGAAGATCTAAAGTAGAATCAGGAATAAATGTTGTTTAATAATTAAGCAAAGAAAATTAGAGGCAGAACTATAACAAGGCCATATGTGGGCAAATAATTAAATACCTTAGGAGTTGAAGGGTGGATATAGTCAGAGAGAAGAGTATGAAAGGAAATCTAATAGACTGTGATTTATTTGAATAATTGATCAGAATACTCTCTCTCTAACATAAATACCATGACAATACAGTGTGATTGATATATAAAAGTGTCCAGGAGTCCAGTTTCTTTAGAATACAGAACAATATAGGAAAATTACAACCATAAACGAAGAAATTAAATGGAATTAAATCCTCCAAGCTCGTCTTATCTCTCTTGAGCACAGGAGGTCTTCCTAGGTTTCTTCTCTTAATACTCCCTTCCCCTTTACTTTCTTGTGACTCCCTTGAGTCGACTACCTTGCCTCAAGTCTCGGAACTGTCAACTTTAACTTTAATCTTCTCTTGAATATAATGTATGTATATTTGCATACGGACAAACAGGATCAGGAAAGACATTTACAATCAATTTATAGACTAAAGGTCCTGAGTCAGAAGAGAAGCCTGAAGAGCTAGAAGAGGTCTCTAACTCTCACTCTAACAACAAAGAGAAGAAAATCGAGATTTAAAGACCTCCTCAACCCTTTAATATCCAATCATCATCATCATCAGATTATTGGTTCACCTCCTCCTCCTCCACAACCATAAACTGTAATAACTTCAAGAAAGTGATAAGTAAGGCAAGCGTAGGACTTTACAATATTTGTGAGGAACATTACTGAAGTGCGAATGATTTATTCATAGTTGGAGTCTGAAACAATTCTTACTTGGAATGAAAACAGCTATAAACTAATTTCTTAATTCTTTCAATGATGGTCTCAATGATTCTCTTTTCATTTTAATAGATCTGACTTTGACATGTGCAAATATTCAACACAGGCACTTCTGTTGATTCAAAGAGCTCTTGAACACCTGGAGTAAAGAATCCTCTCCCATTGCCTCCTTTAGACTCCAAAAGATAAAAGGTTAGACACAAAGACTCGATCATCTCTTCTCCCTCTTCCTCAACACCTATGCTCTATGTCTCTTAATTCACAAAGTGACTGCATATTTTCCCTTAATAGATCAAATAGTAAACGCTCTTCTCCTCATCTATTCAAATCCCCAGTAGATTTCTAACTTCCCCTATTCTAAATTAACCAATCTCTCCACCATATCCATACAAACCCACTAAATATCCTTCTACAGAACATCCATGAAACAACACATAACAAACAATGAAATACCCATAGTCAGCTAAGGCATAGGTTAATGCATCAGAATAGTAAGATGCAGAATAGAGCCCACATATAAACCCCTACTGGACATGAATGAGCAGAAGAAGGTAGAGAAGGTGATTAGTAAAAACATGAAAAAGACAGAGAAGAAGTAGAATATACATGTAAGAGAACGATATGGAAAGATGTACAATAGAGGAAATGAAGTAATGGGGAATTGTGGAAGAAGGGGGACCTTAGATTACATGGAAGATGGAAATGGGATACAGAGAAGGAAAACAGAACACAGAAGTAGAGGGAGTTTTAGAAACTGAGAAATGGGAAATGCATAGGGAGAAGAGGTGTAGAGATAGGAGACGCGGACAAAACAAAGAAGAGAGGGGAGAAAGAAATATAATTATTAAATGGTAGCTACAGATGCTCTATGATATCAGCAACATCTGGAAATAGAGGCTAAGAGTAAGTGAAGAAAGAGAACCAATCAGATACAAGATCAAGATCTAAATGTCACTGAAGGAGAAGAAACGCAAATAAGAGAAGGACTATTTGATGATCAAATGTTAGTAGAGCTAGATGTGATCCCACTGATTAAGTGTGCATAGGAGGGAATAGTTAATATGGACATTGATGAACTGGATATAATCATAAAGGAGAAGAGAACCTATGTTTCAGATATGGAGGTGCATATGCTCACTTTAATTGTGTCATAGAAGGAGAGGTCATGAAATATATATGGAAAGCAAGAAGAGATTAGACAAGGGTAAGTATGATACTGGTAGGGATTCATGTGTAAATGGAAACAGGAGGGTCAGGCAGGGGACATGAATAGATGTAATAAGGATTTGTCCATCTTCAAAGATATCTGAATGCTCTAAAGTCTTAGTAATGGGAGTGAAACTGGAAATGTATAAGAGATTAGTGTCGTCAAGGGAGAAATGGATTTCTAGATATTGATCCATTATATAGAGTGGATACTAAATGGTGAATGGGATGGATCTAATGACTAAACCTTGCAAGTTCATGAAATCAGGGTCTATGCCGTTGCTTAAAATGATATGCAGAAGAGACAGCCATTACCTTTGGACTTTCAAGGACATATGCATGGGATTAAATGGAACACTTGATGGTTTAGAATGTAGTGTACAGCTTAAGACTCGATGGAGGAAGGAGACCAACTTTAGGAGAACTAATCATGAAGGCAATATAGAAGAATGTGATTGAAGGACAGCTATTGTAAGATAAAGCAATCATCTGGATTGAGACTAGGAAAGTAGCAGCAGTGGTGGACTCTTAAGAGGAAAAGAACTTACCAGATCTATATTGATAGGATCTCAGATCACAACAGGGTAGAGTTTAAGATGTTAGGAAATGAAAGAAACTATTGGACTACTGGGAGAGAGGACTAATACCATATAGTCGAGTAGATTTCATGATAGGTGAAGGGAACGAGAAATTTAGTTAGGATGATTAGAAAACGATAATGATAGAATCAGTACAAAAGTGGATAGAGAATAAGAGTAAAGGACCAACCACTTAGATCTATTCGGGAATATTATAATTCCTATGTAGCTGCTCTTGATAATATCCAGGAGAACTAAATAAGATTTAAATATGAAATGAAATTAAAATGTCAAAAGGCGCTAACTTCAATTACGAATCTCAATTCCAAGATGAACTCTAGATGAATAGCATCAGGGATTAGAATTAGTCAGAATTAATGTGGAACCCATGCCAAATAGCCGGCCTAACACTATTCTATTTAACTCATTCCAAACCTTACCCAAATATCTGTAACTACCTAATTTCTCCCATTTAAATTTCCTCTTAACTTAACAGTTCCCCTCCATTTACAATTAATCGCATTCCCATCCTTGCTTTTAAAATCAACATCATTCATGACTATCTTAACATATAAACAATATGAACCATCTCCTAACATATCACATCTTCCCATTCCAAACTATCAATACCCATCCCTATCGAGTCCTTCTAAGAACCTGAAAGAGAAGGATCCTAAACATTAACTGTAATAATAGACGTTTTATTATAAGTATGAACCATATCTAATATTTCACATCAATGAACAGTGATTACTGAATAATAAAGAAAGAGAGTGGGAATAGAAGAGAATGAATTAAATGACCTAGCAGTGTATGAGAGAATTAGTAAGACTGGACAAGAAAAGGGAAGCAATAGAACAGTAAAGGAAATGAAGAATAAGATTATAGAAGGGGAGGAACAAGAGAGTGATAATGATGGGAAGATAGATAGTTTATTCAAAATACTTATAAGAGAGAGAGGAGTAAGAAGAAGAAGAGAAGGGGAGAGATGTGAGAGAAGCATTGTTGTATGAGGAGAGTAGAGAAGAAGGAAAAGATGATGAAGTGTTGCATGTGGATGATGCAGATAGTGAAGGTAATAGTGGTAATACAGAAGAGAGGCACTATATAGAAGGTTAGATCTGATGGGGAAGATGATCACACTATAGAAAAGAGGAAATAGAGGAAGGGAATCATATATGTAGGATAGAATTGAAATAGAGGAAAGGAAGACTACAATAATCAATATATCATGATAATCAATCCTTCAATCTAAATGATTATAATTCTCTCCACCACTATCTTTCCATTCAATATTAATACAGTAAAAGAAAGTACATCTGATAGAATACAAGTATAAAATAAGAATATACTAAATAAAATGATCTATCATCATCATTAACTACACTGTGTCTGTCATGACTTATACTAGAGCGTACTAGATTGAATTCTCTTATGATCCTGTCTTTAAGAAATGTTAATTAGCGACAGAGTATTCATTATGAGGGAGGGATTTTGGATTAAGGATGTGGGATATGCTTATTGATTTACTTAGAATGAGAAAGGTTGATTAAAAACACACTCACTATGGATCAAAAGGGAACAAGTAAAAATTCAAAGGAGGACGAAACTGAATAATCTAAAGGAGTCTACCTTTTAGATTAATCTATTGGTACTAAGGATGAAGTTCCAGTCAATAAAGAGAATATTAGAACTGGTTTTACCTAGATCCCTGATGATAACCTTGAACATCAAACTCTATGGCAAGAAATGAAGAAGAAGAAAAGGATCCAATCCGAGATGTAGGAAGATCACATACTCCCTTTTCCTTGGAGCAGCTCCTGCAGACATGGAGAAAAGACCTTCAATTGTTATAAATCAATCCATTGGATCATAGTCACT
>JAGYYO010000086.1:0-15098 GCA_021441625.1 Diophrys sp. 3 WChen-2021
TTGTTGTTTCAGTATTACTCATTACTGTTATGTCATACATCACCATCAAACATGTAGGAAGCATCTTGACATATTTCCTCCATATCGGTTTAATGCAATTGTTAATTGGATTTTAAAGAAAGAATTAAAAGAGCACTTTGACTTTCCTCTTCCCTCTCCTTGTTACTCTTTCCTATCTTAATATCCAGAGAAGCCTAACTTACTCTTTAAAATGCTGTCACAGCTAACTTTGGAGAATTTATAAAGGACCAGATTAAATCCAGTGTGTGATAATTGATTGTTTCTTCTTCTTCTTCTTGAATTAAGTGTTAAAAGAGTATGGAGGAGCGGGGACCTCTTCCAACAATCCTCCCATGGATGGTGGTAGGACGAGGATAAGTATAACATGAAGTTAAGTCACTCCCCATGCCCCACCTACTCAACACTTGGAGGCTTCCATTAGCTTGCCTCTTTGAGTCCTTTGCTCCTTTCTGCAGAGGAGCCAGGACTCTTGATCTGTCCTAGCTCTCCATGCAGGGAGCACTTGGGACTGGAGAGTTGAGACTTGATGGGGATGGGTTCAGGACTATGGCTTCTTCGCCATTAATTTAAAACGTGAAATATGAGAGGATGGCAGCACATCTGAAGGAATCTGAAATAAGGTTTCTTTTTCTGCCAAACAGATTTATCTAACATCCATATTTGGAATTTTTTCAGAATCGTGGTAAAACCTGAAGGATGACAATCCGCCAGATAAGGCTGACCAATATTTAATGAGTAATCACACTTAATTTGATCATCAACCTGTTTAAAGTTTATCTGAATTCTTTCTATTCGATTAACAAGTGCTGGAGAGTGTCCAGAATGCACGCAGATACATATATTGGATGTTCAGTTCACTTTGGGTACTTAATGTAACTCTTAACTATTATCACAAGCATCTAAATCAACGCTATCAAACATCTATAATATACACACTATGGGTGATCTTGATGATTCATTGTGAGTCTTAAAGTTCAATCCAACTGATAATTCAGTATTTGGTACTTATGAATGTAAACCTATGCCTCTATTCAGTTTGATGCATTTGTAAATCAAATTTTAAAGAAAGAATAATTGTGTTAAATTGCTCGGTAAATGCAATTGTTACTAGATTAATGATTTATTGAGGAGAACTTTCTTTGAACATGCATTTAACCTTTGAAACATTGTTATCTATATAACTATTGTTTTCTGACACATCTCTTAAATATGATTATAGTAGTATACTCAATTAACCCTTATAAAGAATTAAAGGTGGTCGACAATTAGTTAGTTCTGGTTAGAACTCCAGGATTCCCACTTAATTCTTTTTATTAAAGATTAAATTCTCCACACCCATAGACTAACCAGAGTAGAAATTCTTGATTCATTTTTGTCTTTGTTAAAGTATAATTTAATTTCATAATCAATTATCTTTAGACTTCAAATTAAAGAAGTACCAAAGTAAGAAAAGAGACACTGACACTCTCACTCGTCCATCAATAAGCACATGGGCTACGTATGTGAGATAAATTAAATAGAGTAACAGCTAAAACAATCTATTCAAGTAAACGAGACCTCTATTGTGTGGCTAGATAGAGTTTATAAACTAGATTAGTAAGACTTATGTCAAATAGTCTACTTCCTTTAAAGCTTTACCTGACACTTAGTATATTCAATCTTTCTATCCTATGAATAAATTTTATAAAGAACCTTCTTGGTACCGAAGGCTAAGGGTTGCTGAACTAAGGTGATTAATGGGTGTAAATGACCTAACATGAGACAAAGTAACCGACGCAGAGTGAGTGAATGATTGATGCTAAACCTTTTCTTATCTAAAGAGTAAATTATTCTTTTGAAACTTTTTCACGGTTATCAATCAGTTGTTAACTCTCAGAGATAGGACTTGGGGATTGATCTACTTTCCACTTGATGTGAATGATTGAAACCTCTAACTTAATAATAGTTAGATGCACTTTTGAATTTCATTGTTTTGGAAGTCGCACGGCCGTTTACAAGAAGACCTAAGGCATTAATAAATCGACAAGGAGACTATTATTATACTAAATTTCAATTCAATTAATCATAAAATCACTAAATGCATCATCTTATGTTTGTTCTCAATCTATCTGTCACTCTGGAATTGATTTCATGTGCTGTATCTTGTGTGTCAGATGTCTCTTGTTATCTTTCATCCTTTTTAATTGACCTGATGTTATTCTCTATCTCTCCGATCTATTGTCCAATTAGGTTTGTTCTTATGGTGTTTATGAATCCTATGTGTTTGTATTGAGATATAATCTCTCTCTTCCTTGTCATTTACCTTTGGTTATCTTATGATTTTCCAATTGCATTCTGTGGAAAGTTCAATAAATTCTTTAGATTATATCTGAGTGATCCTGTTTGTCTTCCAATAACAAAATTGTTTGGGCGTTTTCTCTACCTGCTCCATCTTCCCTCAGGCTTCACATCTTCTTCCGTTGTGATATCGGATTTTCTCTGATGACAAGCCGGCTTCTTCTAATCTGTGGGAGACTTCATCAGATGTGATATATTAAAATAGTCCCAATGATTAATCTGGTTCTGGAAACATTTATTGTTGTATGGGTGTTCCATGGTGGATCTAGTTGTTGTGCCATGTTCTGAATCTCTTGTAGTGTAGTTGATGTATAGGCATCTCTTGTTGGTGGTAGTTACTCATTGGCCTTTCTCCTCTCTTTATATTAGTTTTTATTTGAGATCTCCAACTTCCTGTGTAACCTTTTCTTTTTCCTCATCTTGGTGATCTACCTTGCCTTCATGATTCTATTAGTTTGCTTTCTTCCAGTTATGTATTTCCATCCGTTCATTTGCACCTCCGATTATCTTTCCTGCTTGATTACCATTAAATATCCAATTTTTAATCTAGTATATCCTATGAGCTATAGTCTTGAATGGGTTTAGCATTCTGCAAGTTTCTTTACCTCGAAGAATCTGCCGCACGCACTTGGCACGGGGACTCCCTCCAGATGCAGTTTGCCTTGGAGCATTCTGATTGCTTATTTAACTCACTTTCCCTCCAACGATCCTCATTTTCACTCTCTCTAATCTCTTCTTCTCCCTGTTATCTTCCCAGTCTTAATGTGTGGAAGTTGGTGAGATGTGTTTGGAATCAGTTTGATGAAGAACCAGAGAGTTTGGATGATCTGGGGATGCGGTTATTGGGTTTACATGGGTGCTTCAGGGTTTTCAGAGTTAAATAATGTTATTTTATAGCTAAGTCTTAGTCTTGTTGTTTAGGAGTGCCTTAAGGAATTACACTGAATACTTGGGTAACTCTGTACTAATTATTTGGGTTCTCTATGTCACTATTTCCTGATCCAGACCAAGATCTGCCCTCCTACCAATCTAAGTTTGTGTAGAGTTTGAGCTCTGTGGCTCTTTTCCTCGGTCTGACTCTAGAATTCAATGAATGAGCTTTCTTCACTTAGCTCCAAATTGAAACAAAGATAACCATTTAAACTGTCAATGCTCCTGCAATTGTCAAACAGGCTATTATCCCTTTCTTATCGAATTCTATTAAAGTCATAAAATACAGTCTTAAAAACACTAAATAATGGTAGCTCTTTTATAGTCAACTCCATGACGCAATAGGAGAATGCCCACAGAGAGTACATACTTAGCTATACTAAAAGCTATGATGCATAGGCAAACAGCTAATTGGTACCCAATGCTTCCAATTGAGTTTGCAATTCTAAATCCAGTGCAGATGATAATCAGAACCTCCAATAATATAAATAGTTAAGGCCACATTTATTTTTATCTATCTTCCCTGATTGTTCTCCTTTAATCATGATTCATCTGTAAGTCTTTGAAATCTTTCCATGGTTTTTATCTAATTAATGGAGTAAGTTGACTAGATTATGATTATTGGATAAAGCAGGTTCAGGGTTTCAGTGCTTTGTTGGTAGCTCTGTCATAATATTTAATGACCTCATTCTCGGATCGGAGATCATTTTGCCATGGACCAAGCCAATAGTATTGTAAGTAATCCAGCAGTCCAGATATATATTCCCTACTATCTTCCTGAAGGAGCTATTTATTCCAACCTTCTTCAGATTATTTATGGCCCAGTTCATATTCTTCTTTGATCTTATATGTCTTCCACATTCCAATATGGGCCCATAGATATTTACTGTCTTCGCATATCGAATGCCACAGGTTTTCTCTCCCTTCTTCGCAAATTAACTGTGCAGGAATTTTACTCTTCTATTTGTAGACCCCAAATCTTGAGAGCTTACTTAATCTTTTAAATAAGAGTTTTTAGTTTGTCTCTCGAGTCTGTCATGATGAATAGATCATCCATATAATAGAGAAGGATCTCATTAATAATAAAGGTGATAGACCCACCTTGAAGAACTCCTCTGTTGAAGTCTAACGTGATCTAAATTAATGTGTGTCAGAGTAAATCTCCCTTATTAATGAGAAATAGCTTAACTCACTCCTCTTCTTATCTCATTCTATTTTTGTCAAAGATGTGTCTCGAGTAGTTCCATAAGGAGATTCCTATTGATCGTGTCAAATTTCGTAATGTCAAGAGTGCAGATGTAAAGACGTTATATATTAGTCTTCGCTTTTCTGATTTTCTCATAGGCTATAACTATGTTGTCTTAGGTGTTAGATCCCGGTCTAAACCCTATTTGATTATAATGTATGGAAGCCCATGTGCAACCTTGAATGATGTTTATATGACTTTTCCTATTACTTTCATGATTGGACGTAGGACTAGTATGAGTCTGATCTTGTCTACAGCACTTGCTCCTTTGGAGAGAAGGATTAGTCTCGAGGTCTTCATATTTCTAGGTATATTCTTTGTGCCGGAGAAGGTTACAAGTATCTTTTTGATAATTGGGAGGCCCAATAGCTCATCAGGTAGATTGTCTATGTCAATCGCTTTATGTGTGTTCACTTGAGACATCGCAAGATCAATCTATCTTTCTATCTTGACTTATTCATCTGTAGTGAGATTTAGCTTCTACATCTTCTATTTCTTCAGGTTAAATGAGTCTTAGTCGCAGCTCATCATGTCTTTCAGATAGTTTACACGACATACTTCGATCTTTATACCGAATAGACTTTCCCTCCTTCTTCAATTTTCCTCCTAAACTGTGGGTTCCTCCCCATGCCTGTCTGTGTCTTAATCATTTCAAAAAATCTGTTCTGTATTCTTGATACGGCATTGATGTTCCATTACCTTCTGGTACTCTGAGATGTGTTTTTACATATGTTCTTAGCTTAGCTAAGTTAAAATTTACTGATTAATCGAAGGCTGCCATCCTTATTTCTGTTCTTGTCTCTCCTTGAAGATAACAGAAAATTTCTGTTGTTGAGCTTCTTTTTCTTATTTGAGGTTTAATCTTTTCTTTTCTTATTCTTTAGCTTGGGAAAGGACTTGGGTTCGTCCTGCGCTTCCTTTTTCAAGAATGCGTGCTTTATCAGACTAATGAGATGTCTTATTGTTTTAGTGAATCTGCAGATGTTCTAAAGTCTTTGAGTTAAGTATATTTTCTAAACAATCCTGGATTAGTAATTGAAAATAATGTATCTTGCCAGAAAATATTCATCGGCTTTGAACATGTTTTACATTTTAACATTTCTTTTTACTCAAATAGGGTTTTGTTTCTTATCTTTATGAACTATCTGATTTCTTTAACTGTCTTATTATCTGAGACTTTAACAATGCTGAACTTAGACTATGAGGCTTGAAATTTGGTCAGTTGTCCTATTCTTGGTTATGAGAGTGCCCCATTTATTCAACATATAAGAGGAATTAGTTCTCTGTATTTGTGCTACAGTTATGGAGTAAGAGGCATTCTTCTTGATAAGAACCATCTTCTCCAGAATAGGGGCATTAGTCTAATTGATTTGCTCTCTGAGTAGATACAACTCTCCATTTATGGACACGTTCTCCTCTCCTAGTCTCTTTACTTCCATCTCGAGCTGCGTAAGGTCCTAGTCTATCTTTATAAATGACTACTATGTTTAACTTTAGGAAGTCTATGTCCTTGAGTTTGTCTGTTAGATTTCTACTAAGTAACTATTAAGTTCACTTTTCATGTCATTGATAAGTCTTGAATTGGAGGATAGTCATAAGTCATAGAACAGCGCTAATCTCTGTCACTGTAATCAACCACAACTTTATATCTAACAGAGTCAATTTCTTAGTCAAGGTAATTCATACTCCTTGGGTTTGTTACAACGAATTAGTCCAGAAAAGTTTATCCTGGAATCATGGCGCATCTTCTAAACATTGGCAAGGCTTTCAACTCCTTACACCGTCTCATCAAATCCATCTGATCAGTGATACTATTGCGCTATCATTGTGTTGTTTACAAATCCGTTAAACTACATATTAAGTTAATTTAAAAGAAAGAATCTGTATGGTCTTTTAAGAGCTATTTCAATTCATTCCATGTGATCGTGTCACACTTGTCTGGAAGCCATCTATAGACTTTTGGTTTGAAGATTTGATCTGATCGTTTAAGATTTTTAGGGATGTAGAGGTCAAGGGATTTGAATGGGAAGTCTGTGGCATGAGTGTCGATTCGTTTATCTCTCACTCGCCTCATCACTGCATCTCTCGAGGGGGGTTTTGTGACGTTCATATTGAATCTCCTTCCGTGCTGTGATCCTTAGTTAGTTAATAGAGCGATCACTCTTCCTATTTATCTGGGGAAGCTATTATTTTGTTCTTGGTCTACTTCCATGTTGGTAGCAATTAGGTCCACTGTCTTCAGTCTCCGTGTGGCTTTATTGCTTGTATGATAGTTATTTTGGCGACACATTTTCTAAATCTTACCCACATCCTTATTATAATCCCCTACATTTATGACTCTTTGATGTTTCCTCATGACCTCCTCTATTAGATTGCAATATGTAGAGTTGGTTAAATTGTAAGATGAATTTATCACATGGATGGCTTAGTCTTTGTCTTCATACATTTTCGTGATGATTAGGTTGTGGTCTATGAAGAGTATTTGTTTATTGCTCCACTGTCTGTGGATAAGAGTTGATTCCCTTATTATTTTTGACTGATGTCTCTAATTGGACATAAGAGATGCCCATATATCAATCATTTTCTGATTATCCAACATGAATGGGCATTTTGATATCCTGATGGGTTCGACCACGTTTGGGTCGATGTTATTATGTCCAAACATGGCCAGAACCCGGTTCTAGTCGTCATGATGCTGTTAAAAAGATTGCTGACAACGTCCATCAGCCCCAAAACGGACTAAAGCCAAACAAAAAGCGTCCCATGCTTCCCCACTCTGAACGATGATAAGGATCGTGCCTTGGCTAGTGGTACGGCTCTAGATGAATAACAGGATTAATAAAATGAATGCTAAGTGACAGGATATTCCTTAAAAGAGAAAGATAAAGAAGAGACACCTATTTTGTATAATGATCCAAATGCTATCACTGGGATATGTACCTAAAAGGTTCACACTCACACACTGGTGACTATTGAGTTAATGCTTTAAAAAATGAATTGAGTTTGAAAGACTTGCTTGACGTGGAAAGCGAAAAAGCACTTCCCCCTTGTAACAAAGGTCTGATGGTGGAAACGAGAAGAGTACCCATCCTGCCCAAGTAAGTCTTTATTCTTCTTGAAGGTTTATCTGAGAAATACTCTTGTTGGCCATCAAGTTGCCCATTCATTTTCTTAATCTAAGAGCTTGTGGCTGCCATTTAATTTAAATCATCATCATCAGATGAGGAAAAGACATAAAAGACAGTTAATTTAAAGACATATTTAGAGATTAATCTAAATCAATCAATAAATCAATTGGACATAACTTTTATGAATGGTTTCCAGGTTCTTTCTTTGCCAGGTTCTTTCTTTGCCAGGTTTCTTGTAGACAGACAAGATCTGGTTATTCTTTATCTAAGATTATTTTCATTACAATCAGATTCTCAAGTTTATGGACCGATCCAGGTAATTACCTTGATAGAGTGAGTTGACGTCATTTCTGCCCTCTTATCTTACTGCATCCGTCCTGATGGATCTTGGATTGTGTCATTGCTGTCTTAATCATCTTTAAAAATTATATTAATCAGTTGCTCAAATTCTTTGGCTTCTCAGAAGTTTGGTCTACCTTTGAAAAATCATTTGCCTTGGTCTCATCAACAGCCTATTCATGATAGAAAATCAGTTAGTAGCCTACGGAATCTGTTCCGCGCTTTCTTGTAGTCTGTTCTCTAGAACTTTATTTCTCCCTTCAGGCCTTCGGATTTATTCTGACTAGCGAGCTATAGGAGCTCAGTTTCCTTCATCCATTTTTAGTCTCCAACAACGGTTAGTGTCTGACAGCTTGGATTCGACTTTAAGCATCTTCTTACTCTGTATCATATCTCTCCATTCTTTTCTTCTAGACATATGCTTTCCTCTTCTTGGTTCTTTATCCTGCCATTATATTCTCCAGGGGTTACTTGATCGTGTCCCTCGTACACTCTAGATTACTTTGTTGGCACCATATTTACTGAAGAGGATTGAGGCATGTATTTTTGGGGCGACTCAGGCTTATTATTCGGTTAAAAATATTCTGTTAGGACTCTGGAGCCATCATTCGAGTGAGGCACAGGAGTCTTTTAATCATTTTTCTCCGTATTCATTCCACTTTGGAACATCAATGTTGTCATGCTTGTCTTCCATCAAGGACATCTTGGTGGTGTTCTTGATCTCAGTGTTTCGAGATCCTCTCCTATATCTAATATGCTAGATGCCTGCTAGCTATTCTGGTTCTCGACTTCTTGACATGGCTTTGAACCATTTGGTGCTTTCAACGTCATTAGACGAATGATTATTATAAAGAACAACTCTTATATACTTTAATCTCACTTCTATATATCTTATCTTTAAATCTTTATTGTTTAGATTAGATCTATGAAGTAGTAATATTAAATTAGAGATGCATTCATATTCATATCGATTATAATTGCTGGATTGCATTTGGCAGACTATTAGCTGTTTATAGAGTAAAGTCTAATGGTAAGTTTATCCCAACTAAATCTCCTCATCCAGAGGACGCCTTCTTTCTCATTGCTTCACAGGAGGCTTATTATCCCTAATCATTTCTCCCATATTCTTTTGTCTAATGCATTACCTGTTGCTACAGACATTATCTTAGACCAGATCTGGTCTCTAGTATAATGAGCAAGTGTTCTGCTCGTCCTTTCTTTGAAAATCTATTCTTTTTATTACTTTTAATTTGATGGTTAAATCAAGTTAAGATCTAGAGATCAACAGAGATTTAAACTGAATTTGATATAACCTATCTTGGCAGATAATCTGGGCTGGGTCAGTCCATCGATTCGTATATCTAAACTATGAATAAACTCATATCTATATGGCCAGTGAGGCCTTTTCAATAGGATTTGGACTACTGCAGTTAAGTTGTCCTTCGTTTTCAGTCCAAGGCTTTCATCCATCAGATAGCATCTGAAAGCTGCCAATAAAAGACTAAATTGCCTGTGTCACTCTAAGAGGGGCAAAGCTTTATGAGCAAGACAGAGAGTGCAGAATTATGGTCATTAAATCAACTGTTATGCATTCATCTGAAGAATTTAGTATTGACTTTGTGATATTAATCGAGCCAAACTTAATTCAATTTCACAATTTCAACTTAAAGCTCTCCCATACAATTATTAAGAGATGCTCTATTGACCATCCTATAGAAAAATCATTGATGAAATCTTCTTAGATCACGAGACCATCATTATAATACCATAAGACTAGGCAAGACAAGCTAGGTATCTTTTCCTACTGTCTTATTTGAACCCCTTTCTGACCTTCATTGGGTCAATTAACAATAGCAAGCATCAGCCTAAACTAGAGAGGCAGAGAGATGCTCTCAACAAACAAAAATTACTGATAAAATATATCTATTGACTCCTCATTAGTGCACTAATAGCTTAGATGTAAGAATGGAAATCAATACAAGAAGCTTAAACGAAAGGAATGATGCAACTGACACAGTGAAAAGCAACCCTAATATTTAAAACTCCATGATGTTGAGGGTTTATTAAAATGTTTATATTCCTACTATGATTTAGATTTGAACATATTAAGAAATATTTCAGAATTGGTGTCCTTCAAAACATTTACAGTATTCCTTAAACACAGAGATGAATCTCCTCTGTTTCTTCTCAGCGAAAGCCACTACAAGATCCATAGACTTTAATTATTAACCAAACATATTCATGTTCAATTTCAAATTCAAATCAGAGTTCCACGTCATTAGGTCTTATCCATCTCCGCATATTTCTGTGCATGTGTCTTTAGTTCATCATTTTCTGCATTGGGAGTGAATCAAAATTTATTGGCACAGCAAAGAAAGCCATTGGATCATCATTCTCTTTATTAGATTCATGCCCTTATTCTATCATGATCACCCATCTCCATTCAAGTCAAAAATGTCTCTATCAGATTGTATCTGAACCAAGGAGAGTTAAACATAGGTCTTAGCACCTCTGCTAGAGGTGAACAGATAATCAATGCCAAATAAAATTTGGTAGAGGAATATTGCTTTCGAAATTCAAATTGAGGTGGCCAAAGCCAACCATTTATCGCTTTATTAAACGAATTTACATTTTAAAAATACATTCATGTTTAATCTTAACTTCAGCTCTCCCAATTACTCGCTGGACATCTCCTACTTCGTAATGGCTTAAAATTTGGTCTGGGTATTAAACATGGTAATTATTTTAGGTTGACACTTCTTCTCAAATGAATGAATGATCATCAAAGTACACGATTGAATGTGTATTAGATTATTGTAGTGTAGTTGGAAGATCCACAAAGAAGATGCATGGAGGTTTGTATGATATTTCTTGTGAAGTCTAAATACAAGAGTTTTATATCTGTCTGGAACTGAATTAAAAGAAAAGGCCAAGAGTCTTGCTTCATAAATTTCTTGATTTTAGTTGACTTAAAAGAGTAATTAAATAAAATATGAACCGCATTAATTTACTTTCTAACTCTCTTCCTCTCAAGATCAGAAGATAACCTTGGTTGAATTAGATTTAATCTACTCTAAATTTGTTCATTTCAAGGGAGAGTATTTAAGTTGGATGCCAACTATTCGTTTGCGCATGTCTAAATAGTGTTGATGAGATTAATGTTAAATGAGACCTAAATAATATTAGAGTCAACAAAGATAATTCACTAATTTTACAATATGTTTGGAAACTGGTGGAAGCGATAGGTTCGAATATTTATAAAGATATGCTTAGAAGTTTCCAACTACTCTTGCTGTGGCTTTATTCATTAACACACTCACTAATTCAAGAGATTAATATACTACCGACTGTAAACCTTCATTGAGACCATTAATATTCTTACTGATCTCTCAAGATACATTGCTATTGATATTCTTCTTAAGTGCAATAGATGAAGAACAAGGAAATATCTCCTTCTTTTCATTTCCTTTAAGATTTTTAAGCACTGACATTGGAGCAACAATTAAATAATCTTGAATATGGTCTTCAATCTAGAGAGAGAGTTTACAAAGGGGATTAGAGAAAAGTCATCCCTGAGAGAGAATAGAAGGTAATGCCAATGACAGGTATCGAGCAGATAGTTTGGATAGAATTATAGCAAAGGTCTCTTTCGCTTACGAATGAGAACTGGAAATATCCATTAAGTCTCAAATCCGACTTTAAAGTGTGATATCTCTAATGTCTGATTTCAGATCTTCTAAACACTCAGTGCTGCTTTGTTAAAGCTTATTCATGATACTTTCGCAAAAGCAAGAATAAATAAAGCAAATACACTATTGAGCAAAGTTTTGTCTTTGAATGATACATGCCATAAGGTAAGCAGTCCAAATCTATCCTTATTTAATGCCTGGGTTGAAGATGAAGCTCGACCCAACCCATCTGATTGAAAGCATCTAACCCAAATATATGTTTAAGCAGGTATTTTTTCTCCTCTGATATTCAGGGTAATTTATAATCAATAAGATTAACTTCCCCAGAGTGACTTCCTCTTTTAGGATTGCTTTTAGGGCTTTGGAGTAGAGCTGATTGAAATAGATATTAGTGTAATACTAAAAGAATTTATACTGATTAAATTTGATCTGCTTTGCCTCCTCTGAGTAGCATTGAAATAGAAACAGAAGAAATAAAAGAATTGGTAAATATTCATACTATTAATAAGTAAGTAAGCCATGAATGGTTAGAATTGGTGTCATATTTAATTTTATATTGGTGTTTTGACATTTATAGGTCTTCTTCTTTTGAAAAAAAGCATGAATTAAAGGTTCCATTTACTTAAACTCATGTACTGATGCATCACACTAAAGTCGTGTACATTAAATATTTATTAAAATGGATAGAAGAAATGAGAGAAACGAGAGCCTGAATTAGAAGCAATCCTTGTTCAATAAGATAAAAAGGCCATCTACTTGAATGTGCTGTTTCGTTAAAGAAATCTTTTAGATCGTAAGTAACGTAGAAATTACAATGATACTGTGAGTAAGTCAAAGAGAAATCATTTCAGAAGGGCTTAATTAATCAGTGGTTTCATTCAATTATGGTGCAACTGATGAGGAGGTTTTGACTGTCAAAAATAAAATGTGTCATGTCTCTTAGAGAGCGGGAATGAAGCTTAGTAGCTACTATAATATCTGAAGATTATATGCAAGAAAGGGACCTTCCTTACCTACAGAACCAGGAGCAAATGTTGACAAATAATTCAGCATCCATTGCCTGTCTGGCTTTTTGTTTTCATGCCACCCTAGCTCATGGTGTTTCTTTTTAGAAGTTTGAATGCACTGTTCAGCAAGCATCGCTTGAGTAGGTGGGCGAGGGCAAGGCTTTAGTTTTTTTTGTTAACCTTCAAACAAAATACTCTTGTTTGAAGAAAATCCCAGAGGTATTGCTCAGATATCATTCCACTTTTAAATCCAGGAAGAGTAACCATTTCTTTACACAAGGTTATATAAATCAGCCTTGCATTTAGAATGAGTTTTAAAATTATCAGAGTTGATCGATTCCATATTAATCTTTAATTAATAACATTCCACTAATCATTTATGTCCACAACTTAAATATTTCTTCATGCTTGTTTCATTAGGAAAAATTTTGAATATTAGAATTTATTCTGGGGTGTGGGTAGTAGTGTTTAATCTTCGGATTAAGTTTTTGATGATGATGATGATGATGTGAAACTATCAAATAATCCTCATTAAATATTAACTAAAGAGGGAAGGCGGAGGGGGGAGGAGGGGAAATCACTTCCTCACAGGACTTGGCAGGCTTCTGTGAGGACTCGGTGGACTCCTTTACCACCTTAGAAGTAAGTCCTTTGTTATCTGGAACTTCATTCTATGGGAATCATAGCAGGGGGTCTTCTGGAAAACATCCAGACATTGGCAATACCCTCTTATCGATCTTCATATAGGTTCCAATTAAGACCAGGTAAACAACAATGATTGATTTCAGCTTTGGCCTGATTAAGTTTTTAATTAAAATTAATGGCAAAAACCTCAGTAGCAAGTGGGAGGGACCTAACTTCTTCTCTAAAGATCTACACAACCTTCAATTATAATTAAAATATTAATTCACCAAATACTAGCATTAAGCTTATAATTACATTTGAAATTTCTTCTACAACCCACTTCCAGTCTTTGTTGTTAGCTCTCTAAGCTATATCAATATGTTTAAGAGCTCTTTGGCCAAGTTGTTTGTTGCTTAGTGGTGACACATGATTTAACAGATTTTCATGATTTCATATATTTCTTGAGAATAAACTAGAGGTTGAGTGATATCATAATAACACAACAATAATTACAAGAATGTGATACAAACCAACTTAATCTGTGTATTCGGTCTAAGGAGATTTATATATATTTGACTTAACTCATAATTTATAAACATAAGACACTCCATAGGGACAAGGATGTTTTTTGTTGGTCATTGGCACTTCTAAGTTAGGATTTTATAACACAACTGTTTTCTCATGTTCATAACCATTCTAATTTAGTTAGACATGTAATAATATTAGAATGATCGTAATGTGGAATGTACCCCATTAATGAATATTAATAATAAAATATAAATGATAATGAACTAATGGAGGCTACATCATACTTTCATTTTCTATTGACACCACAATAGAATAGACCAGACAGAAAATTTTGTTAAATGCATCCTATAATATTTATATTTTATTTATTTCTATTTAGGTCATTGTCATTTAGACTTTATCTTTCCTCTTCCGTCGGGTTTCTACCTCGAATGAATCCTCAAGATTCGCTGTAAACTCCATATTGGGTGCTGAAAAAATCATAAAATCGATCCTAACTCTCCAAACAGGCTAATTCCTAGAAGTGGAATAGTTCATTAGACGCAATAGACTATGGGGGAATCTGATGCATGTCAAAGCAAAGAGATAGATGAAGAGGATCCAGAGAAATGGCAAATTCATTTATCCTCAACAGGTCGTATGTGGAAAGAAACAAATATTTCCTGAGGGCTCGATAGAAATTCCTAAAAGCTCAAATTCGAGCTCGAGCTCTCGCTAATTTAAATTAAATTAATCCTTAACTTTCATTGACTGTTTCTTTTACAAGATTCTATACTCTAATGGTGTGATCAGCAACTTAAGATCTCAGTCTTCTTTTTTGATGATCCCATTTGCATGGCTGATAGATCTGTCAGCTATCACAACATCCCATTCGTACTTGGCAGCTCTATTAAGAATTCTTAGCAGAATTCTTCTGATAGCGAGCTTGTCCCTATTTTCACCCTTACATGAGGAAACTCTCTTAGAGAGGTCTACCACTAATGAGTGACTCAGAGAGTAAGTATGAATGAATGATGGATAAAATGGAGTCATAGAAGAATGACAAGAGAATTAATTAGAATGAGAGGCACTTTCTGGCACTAGTTACCTACTTTGAGTTTGAGACATCAAAGACAGGAATTACAATCTTGGGCAGTGAGGTTCAGATTCAGATTCAATATAAATCAGTACAAATACTCTCTTTGAGAATTAAATTGACACTTGAGATAGATAGTCCATTAGTTCTCTTAGTTCTTCTTTGGTCTCCTTT
>JAGYYO010000087.1:0-15085 GCA_021441625.1 Diophrys sp. 3 WChen-2021
TAGCTATGTAATGAGTCATTAGTTTAATTGTTCTATGAATTGCTTGTTTTGGGGCATTGGGGTTTTGGGGTTTTGGGGTAATGGAATTCAGATTCTTCTTTAGGGTCAAATGGAAGAATTGACAGACAATATAATAGCGGCAGCTTCTTACCAGAGAGGTATTAGGCCTAGAATACTAACTATCACCCTCTAGCCAGCGATAACACTAGTGCATAAGGGTGAATTCCTGAATCTGCACTTCTAAGTAGATGGACGACATGGATCTTATGTAGGTGCAATATTGAAAATGTCAACCAACAGAGTCATGATTAATCTTGGGGATACACTTAAGTTCAAAATAGAGACCAGAGGGATTAATGGGAAAATTGTGGATGCACAGAGTGACCAATACAAACTCCTCTCAAAAAGGATCGCTTGGGCTCCGAAAGTCACTGTTGGAAAGTTCATATCCAAGTCTGTCAGGCAAAAGTAAATTAAAAATAAAAACCGAGGTAATTCCAAGAAGACCTTGCCCAGTTCGACAAACTCCAACAAGATATTCAACTAGCTGAATAAAAAAAGGTTATCATTTGAATTTCACCAAATAAGACTATGCAAAATAATCCTATGACCTTATCCTATCCAAACAGTTCCCCACCCCCTAAAGTAACTCTCATAGGGAGCGACTAAATCTATGAAATGTCAAGTGTAAATTCTAATGCATTGACCCCACTGGTGGACAAAGTTCTAATTGGAGGTAGAGATATGTCTTCTATGGCCCCAAATGATAGTAGCAAAGAAAGTGCTATGCAGAGTGCATCCCAGGTAAAACATGAATTGCAGACATACACCACGGTCATCGAATAGACTGAGCAAGAAGTATGGGATGCAAAAAGATAATCCTACTTGAAAGTGCACCCTTATGACTACTGCGAGATTCTCTCTGATACAGACACAATGTAAACGGCGAAAACTCCAAGAAAAGAGATTTGAAGGCCCGAAGCAAGAACGACAACCAAATAAGAGAGTTAAGAGGCAAGTCTTCTAAAGGTGATCAACCTAGTCACTCCAATTCAAAGGTGAGAAGATCAGAGAGAGTCAGAAAGAGAGCATAATCAACAGATCAAGGATTATTGACAACAGAGTGGGAGACAGATACATTCAAATGAGAGAGACACATGAAACCAGTCAAGTCTTAAAGCAGTCATTGATTGATTAATAAGAATACGCATAAGAATAAATTATATACTCCTAGACACTCTCTTTCTCATTCATCTAATACCATTATTTCGAGTTTCTGGCAAATAGTTCGCTTTCTTGGAAGCTTGACTGAAATAAGATGGAAGCCTGTTTTGCTTAAACTACGAGAAGAAGGACCGTATGAAACGAGGCATGAATATTAAATTGAAATTCATTTAATTACGTGATTAATGGCGGGTCATAGCCCGCCTCACGTGGAATTCGTCCAGTAATGTTCCTCTGTCAGATACTCTCTGGCACCGTATGTTCTCTCATCTCTAAGGAGATGCAAAACACCTAAGTCTGCACTCAGATTCTATCTCACACATTATGAACAGCATGCTATAGTGATAGAGTATTTGATAATGGTTATGGTAATTCATGTAGTCAATACAATGGAATGATGATGCCTATTGGCTATGATGATAAGAATTACTAAGAGACACAACAAGATGAATACTTCATATAGAGATGGATGTAACTCATAATGTTAAATAGAAGAGGGATATCATTGCGCAAGACACTGATTTATTTCTGAATCTGAATCTGAAACGAGGCATAAAAGAGATGCGTCCAAGATCTCACTGTTTGACACCATAGAGCTATGGTGTAAAGATCCACTGCCTAAATCTGGGCATCTATGGATGCTCTTTAATGTTTCCCATAAGAAATTATAGATCCAGCTCACGTCATTGCTAGGATATGATCTGTTGCAATATAAAGAGCGGCAATCATAACTAGATTTAAATATTTATGTTCTAAAAACAAATTAATTAAATAGCGAAACGTGAGAGTTTAAACTTCTCTTGTCTAACTAAACTAAAGAGAACTGAAGATTTACTTGATATTTACACCAACATGAATCAATAAGACTCAATTGGCAATAAACTTGCAACTAAATCACTTCAGCTAAATGGTGTATTAAACTGATTTAAGTTTGTGTGTCCACTTTGACTTGGAAAGCACCTAAGTACTTCTCCCACCTTGGTGGGTCTGCTGGAGGTAACAGAAGTACCTTCCCTTGCCCAAGGTTGGATCTCTCCTGAGGCTGTTGAAAGCACCAGAGAAGCACTGATGAAGCAAGTGCCTCCTATTATAATTAATTCTCTCAGCCACGTAGGCTGCCATTTATTCCTCATCATCAGTTCTAAGAAAATGTAGAAAATATAGTTTGCTAAAAGCGATCGAGCAACACTTTCTTTTTTCTCGTCAATGACTAATTACTAAGTGATAAAACAATCGTTGAAGTTGGGCAACGCTTTACTCGAAACCAGATTAGAAATGAAGTCCTCAAGGAAGAAGGATATGGAAATTGGAAAGCTGGATTAAACTTTAACATATAATATTATTGGGAAAGAATCTTTAGTGTAAGATCTGATCTGAATAGTGATTCATAATTACATCTTAAGAAGAGCTACAAGGGTACTAACTAAACTAGGTAATTAGTCTATCGTGCTTGTTGCTCTTAATGTATTCAGGTAAACACTCTTTAATTGCTCATCCATCGGGAGTTAACTAAAATGGAACGACGTAAACTCATTGAACTGCACTGAGAGACTCTTCAACCTAGAAGAAAATACAAGACAGCAAGAACCTGAAATTTCGAGATCCAAGTTTAGCTCAGTTGAAAGGCATATAACTAGCCTCTTACTGCACCCTTTTCAGTGTATAACTTTTCAGGGAGGAAACTCAACCTTGTGGACATCGCTCAAGCTTTCAACCCCGTTTGCAAGGGGTCTAACTAAAGGCAACTATGAGAGCAAACTCATTACATAAGGCCGTAATCTATCCTTTAATAAGAAGGGGCACCTGATGCTTAGAGTTCATGCAAGTGCCCCGTCTCCTTTAATAAATTCCCAGCCACTGATTATGTGTTTATGCTATTTTATCTTTTCTTCATCAATTGCTCATTCGTCTTTAGCTAGTCCAAAGGTTATTGTGAACCGATTTTAGCATCTTTCCGTTTAAACACATGAGGGTTTAAACTTTTAAGCCTACCTTTTTACTTTAATAAATCTCCTTGAGATAATCTAGGTCTATGTTATCTAGAAGTGACAACTATAGCCATCTTCAACAGCCAGAATAATTATGAAACATGAACAGATTATTATAATATTCTGTTTGAAGATCTTCCAAGATATGTAACTCACTCAGTGTCTCCATTAAGAGTGATTTACTTTCACTGGAATATAATCAAGGTAAAAATATAGAGAACCTGGGAATTAAGTCATTCTTAATTGGCTCAGTTGAGTCTTTAGCTTCAATGGCATTCTTAGCAGACCCTTAATCAGCATTAAGTCTACTCTCTGGCAGAAGCTGCTCCGTCATCTTTAGACTACAACTATCCTTGATTTCTTTCAATTTATTTCTGCAGTGCAGTCAGAGATGACACTCTTCATTTCTTTAATAGCTTAAGTTCCTCTTTCGACTAGCTAATCAATTGAGATGAGAGACACATGTTGATTTAGTTCGTTCTTTTAGATCCACAAATTCCTTGATTCTTGAATAGGACACCATGTTTTATTATAGATTACTTACCTGTGCACCATCACAAAGTTAACTCTCTAGAGAATTTAAATAAATTTAGCTGCCAAATACTCCAAGAACATTGTTGCACCGTTGGCCCACATTTTCATTAGCTATTAAAACTCAATTTGTCTTCTTCAGTGAAGAGGATAGGTCTGGAAGCTTTATAGGAAGTCACAATTTAAATCTTAATATCTACAAAAAGAAGGCAAAATTCTTCCACTAACCAGACCTAGTCTTCTCCTAGGATAACATAACCAGCAATAAGCATGTAAACACAACTATGCTCTAGGTAGTATTTGCTTTTCCAATACTCCTTCAGATAGTCCACCTTGTTTGAATTTAAGAGGGTAAAGCGTTGTTATAATTTTCAGTAAGCAATAAAGATCCCTAGTCATCCGTAATTGGAAACATACTACACTACAACTTTGATGTCAATGAAAATAAGCCAATCTCTGAAAGGGGATAAGATTAAAAATGAAAAATATATCATTCAAGAAGAAGAACTTAAAGAAAATTAATAACTGAGGCTTCTTCAGAGTACTCGTTTGCTAGCTCTTTAGAACTTGGAAGGGAAGTAAATGGTACTGATTTATTAGTAGATGTTGGAGAAATTTCAGGAGACGTTTCCGTGGTCATAGAAGAGTGTTAGTGACCTTTATGAAGTGTCTTAATTCCTGATTTATTTCTCAATGTGCAAAATAGGATATAAATTTAATAATAAAAATAATTTGTGGCCCTAGCATAGAGAGAATTGATGTTGTCATAGTAATAGAAAGTGAAGGTAAGGCTCTTGAAATGAGAGTGAACATATTTACTTATGTAAACTACTATATTTTACTCTCTCAAAATGGTTACTCTAAGGAGTATGTAAATCAGGAGACTAATAGTTCATGCCTTATCTCAGACTTTGGGGAAACTATATGATGAGTCGAATGCTCATATAGTAATCATGTTTGTATCAGAGTAGTCATAATGTTTAAATCCGAATTACTCCGATACTCAATCTTATTGTAGGCGTCCCATGAGAAGCTGAGAGAGATTTAACTGATCATGGATCTTACTATTGACTACCTTGATTTTTCAAATTAATGCTAAATGAATAATTAATCACATTAGCATCGAATAAGCGTAAAGTTTATAAGAATATCAAGTATTAATCTGTTTAAACTTTTGAAATTTTGATGTCGTAGAGAATAGTGAATTCACAAAAACGTAATTCAAAATTCAAACTTCCAGGATTGAATTAAGGATTTACACATTCATAAAGAATTCTATCTGTTAGTTAGTAGGTGTAAGAACATGAATAATTTTCAACTTCTAATACACTCCTATACGGAGAATACTCTCTGAGATCGAAACTAAGTTCTGACTTGCATATAACTCTTAACTGTAGCGCAAAGAGCCCTTCTCTAGCTCCTCAAACCGTTCCCGAAACTCTAGTGTTCCAAACATCACCACAGAAATCAAAGTCCCTCCCTCCATAACCACAACCCACTCTCCTCCCCCCGTATTATTAATAGATATTTCCCTTAACCCCTTTTCCTCTATCATCTCTCTATTAAAGTCTCCCTCCACATCTCTCTCTCAAAGTCCTTCTATAAACCTTTAACACTCTCATCCACTCTCAACAACCCTCTCTTCCTACATCCATCCCTTCCTCAATCATAAACACATTAGTATTCTTAACATGTAATTAATCTAATATTACGATACTGACATTGTGTTTATGTTATTAAATAGTGTATATACTATGTTTATATAGTATTATGTTGTAGATAGAAGGATGGATATGAGAGTAGAGAGAGGGAGAGAAGGGGAAGAGGAGGAGGAGGGGGAAGGGTGACTGCTTTGATACGGATTGAATTTGATATTTTGAGGGAATTTGTGTTTTGTTACTTATGTGGTAGGGATGATGGTGGATTAGATTATACTGTGGGTAGTGTCAAGGTGGGGTACGAGTATTTTGGTTCATTTTATTCTCGGAGGAGGCAGAGATTTGAAATAATAATATCTGTTGTCTTTAATGTTTTTATTTCTGAGTTCGCTTCTAGTTTATCTATTGATATTCTTGTTAGTTCGATTCATTTAGTAATAAAGGATACAATGATCTTTGTTTTCATTCTAGAAATCATTATCAGATTAATACTTAAAAAAACTTTTCTTTGTGTTGTTCATCTATGATTCTCTTACATTTCTATAATCTGATCTAAATTATATTCATCCTGCCATCTCTTTTTATATTACTTTCTTTACGATATTAATTTTATATTTCTAAGACTTGAATTGAATTGTCATCAATGAGCCAATCATTAGAATCATCAATCCATTGTATACCTCATTTAATAACATTGATATGTTTAGTTACACATTACATAAACTAATAATTCAATAAGATATATGGATGACAATAACCTTTCAATATGCCTCTTAGCTTCTGAATTACAATGTGGTATTTAGTATTTGTTAAATAGGTAACTCAATCTGAAGTAATGATATGATTAAAGAACTAATCGAATATTCAGTGTCTAGTTGTTACTCATGCATAAATTTAATCTGACATCTGAGTTCTTAACATACTTTAATTGTGACACTTTATATTTAAGTTTAAAGAATAATAAATACATTCTCACTATATGGGTCGCTTCTTTCTTATCACCTCTTCCTATTGACTTTACTCATCTTTGTTCACTCTGTAATACTTCGTTATTAATATGTTGTTCCTCTTTACTTTCTAGTAATCTATTCGATGATATCACCGAGTCCTTAGTCAAGTGGAACTGGATATCCTCTATCCTGTTATATTCCATTTTTTTTCCCATTCTTTTTATTATCTGCCCATGCACATTCTCGTGCGTATTTCTGAATCTTCTTTGAGATTCATACCTAGACTCTCTGACTCGCTTATACGTTAGACAACCTCTTAAATCGACATATGATTCTTCATATTTTCTTCTGTCTTGTATGTCTTCCTTATGTAATTTGAATTTCATCCAAATGGTCTGATTTATAATGCCATTTGTTATTAATGTCACTTTTATTTTGACTTACACCAGCTCTTCTCCTTTCTCCTCATTAGGAATGTACCGAATGAGTTAGAGATTACTCTGTGTGTATATAAGATAAGCGCCTTTATCCAAGTATTTGATTAGATCTGTAATATTTCCTATATATCAGTCAATCAACTTCCAATCCATGTTCATATACACCTGATGTATTTCTGTCATCCCTGCATATTAGTCATCCTCTATCACTCTCCTCCTCGCATATCTTTTCCTTTGTCTTTCGTATAAGCATCATCTTTCAGAGAAACAAAATCCTCCCTTTTGTGCAGAAACAATCTCATTAGTCTTAATATTCCTACAATTACGTCTGTGTATACATCTTTAACTCCCTCAATGTTCTCGAAATGATATTGTATTTGGCAGACTCTTCCTATTTCCAGATCCAATTAGCCAGACTATTGAACTTCTCTCTAAGTAACTCTCGAAGAAGAGCTCCTCTCAGTTCTATCTATTCTGTTGACACTACCTTTCTCCTTTAATTGAGTAAAGCTATATAGATCTAGTCTTCACTATTCCTGTTTATCCATAGAGAGGAATCACATCAAGATCTGCTATGATCAATTCTTCTTTCCTATATATGATATGACTCTGTCTAACTCATTAGTCTACATCACGAATAGCTCTAGCATTAACATTTCATCTCTCTCCATCAATCTTATTCCAGATTTAAATATCTATGTCCTTTCCCCTTCTTCATCTTCTTATATAAGTCTCTATTACTTCTTATCGTCTATTATCCATGCTCTTGCTAGGTCCTGATAGCTAACTGATGTGTCTGCATCTATCGATCTTCTGAGACTTTCTAATTGTTCAGTATCTTTGCTAGTCTGAGTCAGATTAGCATCTCAGAGGTCTCTTGAGTTATGATTCGTACTTTATCAATTATCAAGTAATCATTAATCTGGTGAGTTTGGGGAGATTGATGCTCAACTCGATTTAGTACTTCATTATGTGTAGTTGTTATTTTAGTTTTCCTGACCTGAGGATGACTCTTCTCTTTGTAGATTAAGATACTCGCTTAGCGTACAGCCATAAACAGACTCTCTCTTTCGTTAAGTCTCTCTTCAGGATTGACCTCTAACATAGCATTCTTGAATGTCTGGCAGTGAACAAACATTTTACTTATTGTCTTATAACTTCTCTGTATAAAGAGAAGCTGCTAAAATGGATATTTAAGCTGAAGTTGGACAGACATGTATCTGTTACGCTTAAATATGGCTGTATCGAATCACAGAGGTCGCTTTCTTCTTGAGACTCTGTCTGGTTGTTCAAGGATTCCTTTGGAGGAGTTCTGGAGTATTCTATTAGTGTACGGGGTAGCCAGCGGTTCACCTCGGCAGCTTTTAAAGGAGTCGATGTTAAAGGAGGGTTTTAGATTTAGATTTAGATTAAATAATCATTAACTGCATTAGGTTTCTCTCTAGTTGTCTTTGCATCTTCATTGTTACTTTTCTAATTGCTTCTTAGATTCTTGTTTCTTTTTCCCTTATTTGATGTCTCTCTTTCTCATAGAAGTTCTCTGGGCATCCACATGATGGTGACTTTGGTGCGATACCTCTTCCTTCTTATCAAGCTCAATGAGATCATCTTCGTAAACTTCTACAACACCAGCTGCTCCTCCATTCCATAATTTTAATCCTTGCTCCTCGATGGTTGATCCCCCTAATGATTCTCGATCTGTTGAAGTCCCTGCCTCATTCTTTTATCTATTTGGAGGGTCCTCTTCTCCCATTTCTTCTTTGGTTGGGACTGAAGCCTTCAGATTGGGTGAAATGAGTGGGGTCTGGATTGCAACTGAGCATTTGGGAGTATGATGTTTGCACAGGAATGGTGAGATGTTCATTTAGTCATTAGATTGTTACTTTTCTGGAGATGAATAGGTTTCTAAATTGAGTTGCTTCTCTGGATTCTAGATGCGGGTTGGTGATTAGAAGGTGTTCTTCATCTTCCATTCTACCTTCTCTCGTTCTCTCTGGATTTGATCATATTGGATAAGATCTTTGGGAGTGATGAGTCCGCGTGAGATCAAATCTGAATCTCTTGTCTTCTTGAAAATAGACACTCACAATTAGATTTGAGGAGCTCTCCTCCCTTAGGTCCTCTTTCTTCCTGCCTGATCAAGAATTTGTAACTGCAACTTGATTGTGAGAGATTTTTTATGCTTGTTTTCCCTTCCTAGAGCCACCCTTGGAGCCCATTTCACAATTTCACTAAGTGTCTAGAGTGATAGGGCCTATTGTTAGTTAGGTCTGATTATTGCTCCTGTGTTCCGATTGACTCTGATGATGAATTGTAAGTGTCTCACTAGGTCAATCATTGTTTCAAAATTATTTTAGATCGCTGCTATGTATGAACCTCTGACTCCATCAATTTATATGTAGAGTCTATTAGGAAATAGTCCCTCAGCTACTCTAGCTATGGCAGGTCTGACTATTGAAATTATATCTCTTTCCCCAATGCCTCGAAGGTAATGAGGAGTGTTCAAGATGTTCTCTGTAACTTCTAGTGCAACATCTCTATCGATGACTTTGACATCTTTAAAGATTCTCATGGAATGATATCTGTGCTTTAATTAACTCTCAAGATGTTATGCATAGCCATACTTCAGATTTAATACGGTCTCTTCAAGAAACTACTCAGATCTCACATTGACCGCTCCTTCGAGTACATGCTCTAGTGTTTTTTCAATGTTCTCGTATGTGGAATGTTTACCTTACTAGAATAGGATTTGTTCTACTCTTTCTTGTCGGTCTTTTAATTTTCAAATGAGGCCATTAGTTCTCGAAACGTTAAAAGGTAAAGGGAGAGTAGTTCTTTGCTTTATAAACAATCACTGTCTTCTTATTACTTTAGGATGTTTAGGAGAGAATCACGGCAATTGATTCAATAGTCATTAAATGTCTGTTGGGTCTTTAACAGGAGGCCCTTTGATTCATGATCGAATCGTTGTTGTGAGTCAATTTGTTCGAAAAAAAAAGAAATCATTGACCTCCTCGTTACCCTCCTGGGATAATTATCCAGATATTGATGCTGACAATGCCCCGAACAGCGGGGAGAGGGTCGTTATCGCCGTCTGATTATCAGACGCGCCAGAATAAACCTGCCCCAAAGGTTTCCCCATTGCAACACAAGGCGAGGAAGATTGTGCACCAAGCTTGACAGCTTGACATCAATGGCTCCAGACATGATTAACGTAGAAGTTAATTAAATTAAAATGTCACCTCAAGAGAAAGAGAAAGAAATCACGGCAATTGGTTGTTGAGATAAGAGACATTTGGCACTTCGATCAAAGCCATTTGCTTCCATCATTTACTCTGAGCTCTTTGGAGTTTTACCTCTTTATAACATGTGTCACTTCTCCAGCATCTAGCTTGAATGCCACTGGAGTTGAAGAGATGTCCCAAGAGTGCTCCTGCAGATCTGCGTGCACTCATCTTTCTTAATATCATTGTTTCAGTGAACTAACAATTTAATTTGATTCTGATTCCTACTTTAATTTAATTTTCTGTTTTGTCTATTATTCTTTCATTAAGTTCGAGATGAGAACACAGAGCTTAATTAGTCAGTTAGAAAATAAATGGAATTTGAGTATTTAATGTTCAAGTAGTATCTAAGCGTTTCTATTTCTTTTGTCTTTACATTATCTGCATTCGTTATGAAATCTCTTCAGGTGTTTTAAACTTCTTAAGTTTTTGATTAGTAATAGAGAAGCTTGATTCAATATTCTTCCTTCTTTGAAGAGTTTAGAATTCCTAATTCTAATTGATTTTCTAAGTTCATTGATAGTTACATCTCACTATTCCCATTTAATAAAATTCTTAATACATATACCAACAATATCCTTATATTTAATAATTATGGGTAATCGAGAGATTGATGTTTAAGTTGTACAGAAAGTGAGGAAGTTTAAGGTTCTATCTGACAGGTGATCTATAGATATTTATTCATTTTCTAACACTTCTCAGGTGGAATGCAAAAGCCCCCTCAATCTCAATCTCAATAAATCATAGTTACCTGCTCTTTCCCGGCAGTGTTTCGTTTGGTGGGGATTATTAATATGATCAGAATTCATAAGCTTATTGACTTAATTATTAAATTGTTCTTCTTTTCGATAACAATATTATCTCTCTTTGTTATTGTACTCATTCAAGGCACCATGACTTATTGTTCTCGATTCTGGACCTCTATCCAGGCTTGCCATACTCATTGAGACTTCAAAAACATAATTATCGAATTAAGGTGGACCTTCGCTGATCAAAAGGATCTGAGGGCATCCAAGTTTAGTGTCATATGAGGGCTATTCCTCTTCACTGCATCCTATCTTGAGTAGTTTAACAAATAGATCAGATAGACGTCGAAGGAATAATATCAAAGATAATACGAGTTCAGGAATACTATTTGCTTTTAAGATGCATATTTAATAATCCAAAAGCCCCCTTTGCTTCAAGATATAACCTAGTAATCATAATGAATTCCTTTCTACTTAGGTCCTGTTAACTCTTTTGAACATAGCAACTCCTCTATTAATCTGTTATATTACTTCTTATTTTATAGCATGTGACTTCACAACTATCTCAAAGTATCTCTCCTTTCACATATGCACCAAGTGATCTTTTCAACTTCTCTCTCATCTATCGTCATTAGTGTTCCTTTGCTTTCAGTAACAAACGATAAGTCATCTGCATAACAAACGACATATCCATATACGTTAAACAATAAATTATTAAATCATTTAAGTCAAGATGAAGATTCATACTCCTTGCTTCCATCTGATGGTATGGTTACCTAATATAATTTATTGGATAACTACTTTGTGTAAAATAAGAACTCTAAGTAGTTTATTAAAGAGGCAAATAGAGTTATTTCAAATCAATCCTATCGACATATAAATTAGTATTGGCATTAGAGTAACTTACCTACTTCCTAACAGAGACCCCTCTTGATTAAAATGAAGAATACTGATAGCCTAAGCTAATAGAAACTAACAAGAGATCAAATGCATAAGATGAAGGAGAACATCAACAGTCTTTATGTCATATTACTTCTTAAGGCATGAGCTTGAAGGAGCCTACAAGAGATAAAACAGAAATCCACAGATGGATGAGAGCAGCAAGTGTGTTAAGTCAGTATCTATAATAAATTCAATTACACATAAGTCCTAATTCGATAGTATCCTTAGAGTTAAATAGGAACTCGTTATGAATCATTTAACATTGGCAGATAAATTCTGGCGAGGATTATCCCCCTTCAGGATCGAATTTGATTCTGTAAAATACATAGGTCAGATAAAATCTTTCAGACCAGACCCCTCCCCTCACGTAACATAGTCTTCTCAGCCTCCTGCCCAAGGCTGCACCCCTCCCAAAAAGGCATGGGCAGAGTAATCCCCTGTGTCTTCCCCTGAGGATAATAAATACTTGTGGAAATTAATTCCATCTTTGAAGTTAAATCAATCATAATACGAGAATTGGATAACAATGTATCTTAAAATGTTAAATATACAAAGTGATAATTTAAAAATCATCACTTTAGACTCGGTTGATAGAGGTTACTAAGAAAATACATAATATTGGAAAAAATCTATCTTCCCTTCTGAAATTGTATGATTAATATTTGTCTTGATATTTTAATGCACGCCTTACTTAATGAAAGGCTTGCTTAACTCTGTCCTTACTTTAATTCAATTCAAATGTTCATTAAACCAATAACTGCATCACTTATGGCTATCTTTCCCCTTTCTGTCCTCTTGAATATCTTTCTTGAAGATGCAATCTAGTATATCATATTTAGTCTGTCCTTTATCACTCTATTTAAGCTGTTCTATGTCTTTCTCTATTTCTTCAATATGGCATTCGCTTATTTATGGTCTTGAAGTAGTGATTAACCAGGAGCGTTTATCCATGGACTTTATATCTCTCTTTCTGCCACTTGTGCATTGATCACTAAAGCATTGAGGGGGCTGGCCAAAGGAGAGTTCAATTAGATCTTCAGATTCAATATGGGTGAATTGTTGTTTCTTTCTGTCCCAGACTGATCTCCATCCTCTCTTGACTTACTCATCACTAGCTTGTGGTGTCTTGGGGCTAAGATCTTGCATGTTGCCACTCCCCTGTCTAAGCTTGCTCTCCTCGGTCTTACCTCTACTCTTAACTAGGTTACTTAAGATTCATCATACATGGTGAGATACCAAAGAGACTCTCCTAGGATCCAGATTCATGGCCGTCTTGTTTTATTTAGGGGTGGTGCCTGGGTTCACTGGGCTCTGATTCAAAGGTTCACTCCCATTGATGCTCGTTGGCGGATGTTACTCGTTTGCTTTTCTCCATTATTATTATTGTAGACCCCGTTACAATTCGTCGAAGACGACAAGTCTTTGGGTATCACCATCTTTCTTGGAATTAAGAGGGCATCTCCAGCCTTCTTGGGAAGCTCCTATGTGAATCTAGTGTGACCTTCTCTCCCCTTTCCTTTACTATATGGGCCTGGTTTCAGATTAGGCTTGTCGTAACTGTGTCAGATAAAATGCTCGCTGATTTAAGTATGAATGAGTACCTGGGCGCCCATCTGAGGATGCGACACAGGATTCCGAAGTTTGGATCTTGTCGTTCACCGCTGCAGATATTATCTGATCCATGCTTTAGCTTAACCTGAAATTGTAGATTGGGTCCTATGTCAATGGAGATTGTAGCCCCAATATAAGAAGCTCAAAAATCATCTATTTATATATAGTGTCTATTTGGGAAATCCACTTTCATCATTGTATTGACGGTAGTCTACAGCATGGGAATGATCCTCCTCTCTTCTATTCTAGTTGAGTATGCAGGTGTGGCTTATGCTTTCGATATCTAAGCTTGAGTTGTCTCTCCATGTGTGTGGCATGCCCGTTCTTAAGGTGGATCATGGTGTCATTCAGGAACTATTGTGAGGAAACATTTACCGAGTCTTCCAGTATGTGTTACAGTGTCGTAGTCAAGTTGGCATATGTGGAATGTCTAGCTCGATCAAATAATATCTGTTCAATTGCATCCCCCCTCATCACTTTTGGTGGGTGACTTAGAAGTATGATGATTCCTGACTTAAGACTATGTAGATAAGGAAGAAGTCGAGAAAGCGCTCAGGGGAGGACCCTCCTGCGCTACGGAACTGGGGCAAAGCCCGAAAAATTCAGCGCAGGATCGAGCGTAAGTCTTCCTTTTTTTTGGAGCTAATCTACCAGGTAATGTACTAGCTAGATGATGAGGTCCCAGTTATTGATTTCCATCCATGTTTGAGTATCTATCTCCTCTCTCAGTTAAATAAGTTTAGGGTAGACCTTTCTTATAACATCAGGGGAGGCTCAGAAAGGTTTCAATGAAATGCGTAAGATTCACTTTAATTGATAGAACTAAAGTTCCCAAATCTCTATAAAATATTTCTGGCAACTCAGGGGTTTAGGGTGTGTGTAGGTAATGAGAAGAACATTGAGAGATATGATTCATGATTGTATTCTGATCAGGTGAATGTCTCATACTAATTCTATAATCGTTCTTTAATACTAGACATTGATATACATTGATTATAAATATTTGTTCTTTGGATTGAATGTCAAGACTCCATATCTGAGCCATTGTTCTTGAGAGCCTAGGGATTTGGGGTTTAGTGTAACAAGAACTACTTGGGGAAGAATCAAAGAGCGAGAGTAATAGTCCCGAACTCAGCTCCTTCTTTTATCTTTAAGAGTCTAGATGGATACCCTTAGAGTTAAATAGGAACTCGATGTAGTGTATTAAAACTAGAAGGAGGATTTATTTTTATATTTAAATCATTACTACTATTGTATAATCGACATATTTACTTTTGATTAAATCTCTTTAATGAGGTATTAAAACAGAGTTGAGGATCGTTCTTGCCTTCCCTTGCAACGTAATCAGTTAAACAGAAACAGTTCATGCTCACCCAATCGATGTACCAGGGAATCCCTTCATAGAAAAACAACTCTACTCCAATGGGCAGTTGATACATCCAGAAAACTAGATCACCGAGACAAAGGTTCAACGTGCTTGAAGTTGTGACTTCCATCTAATGGAAATATGTAGAATGACAAGTCGTGAATGAATGATTTTTAAATCAAACCATATGTTTGTTTTTATTATAATTATAATCTAAGATAGTAATTGATAGTTTAAAATACATGTGCTTGTCAAGCTCTTCTCAGGTAGACTAGACATTTGGTTTGGCAATTGATTTAATAACTAATTAAACAATGATCAAAATTTTAAGTCATTGATTACTTTTCA
>JAGYYO010000088.1:0-15058 GCA_021441625.1 Diophrys sp. 3 WChen-2021
TCATCTCCATCTGATTGGCAGGAGGACTCCCATTCCTGGATATTTATAAAATTAAATGAAAATTGATAATTGAGATTGAGATAATTGAGATTGAGTGCCAGTAGCTTGACCCTTCTCCTTCATGAAGTTGTCAATTCTCTTGTAGAACTCTGATCTTCCATAGTGTTCTCTGGGATTAATTGCGGTATTAGCTGCCTCCCTATGGCATTCGATAAACAAGATTTGCATGCTAAACTATATCTGACACTTTACTCCCCAAATGATTTTATACTTTTTTACTTTCTAGGAGGTTCCCAAATAAGAGCCTTTAAGGCTAAGAGATCTTTTCTTACATTACACATAGAGATTTTAAATATTATGAGAAATATGAAGATGTTAAAGTCACTAAAGAATCAAACAAATACGCTTGTTGTCAAAAAGATTGCTGATTGCTACATCTGTGTTTTGACCTCTGAGGATATCAAGTAGTTTCTTATTAACAGAGGACCCTTCTCAGTCTGAGTTGCCGATGATGACTCTTCATGGTTCGCCTTTGATGGAAAGAGGATTCTTGATGAGGCAAATGGATGCAACACTCAATTGAATCATGCTGTTGTTATTAATGGATAGAAAAACAAAATATAGCAGTGGAAATCTATACAAAGCATGAGGGTATTATAGTTAAGCTAACCTAATTTCCTATTTCGAATCAGACCCAATGATAATCGGTGGAGTTATCATGTCCGTATTCCAAGCTGCTGTCAGATTCGATGACTTGAAGAAAGAAATCATCCTGCAATGACCTCTGTTGTGAGCGAGATTACTGATTGATACAATTGAATCGAACCGAACTCAGATGAGATTAAAACCTTCATAGGCATTCTCATTTATCCTTGGATTTCTCCTTGACTTCGTATTAGTTTATTGAAGCTCATGCTATCATGAGTATTATCAGCAAGTGAATTTAATTCAGAGAGGTCTATAGTTAGATAGATCTAAGCAAGCACTCTTAGTAATCTTTAGTAATATAGAATTATAGATTTAATGGGAAAATATCTAATAAACTCTTATGATTGTTCATTAAACTCAAGGTAGTTATCCAATAAATTATATCAGTTAAGTGACCATATCCTTCAGAAGGAAGCAAGGAGTATGAATCTTCATCTTGACTTAAATGGTTATTAGAAGGTGTTTGGGATCTCTGAGGTCCTTTTCATGGAATCTTTAGGAGATCGTATGCTCACACTATAGACTGTATCACTTGGATCAGTAGAGTGAAACTTCCTCATTTATTGATTATCTATTTTAAGAAAGGAAAGTGGACGAAGACATTTAACATAATGCATTATGACAATAGTAATAAAATAGAATTATTCCCAAACCCCCGAAACCCCAAGACCCAAAACCCCAAAACCCTAATTTGATCCATCTGTGGATTTCTGTTTGATCTCTAAGAGGTTATTTAAAGCTCTTGCCATCAGAAGTCTTCCTAGCAAGTAAATTCAATCGACAAGGATCTCTGTTCAGACAAATTGTAATTCACTTCTATCTTCATAATGAATTAAAGATAAAAATGAATATATTCTAGATTCACTCCTTTAATATGCTAAGTTGAGATCTCATTTAACCATCAGTTGCTCCATAATTTATAAATTTTAAATGGACATTAACATTAAGTTTGTAATGGTTCTCTTCTATCTTATACTTATGTCCATATCTGTTGTTGGTTTCTATTAGCTTAGGCTTTAAGAGTAATAAACTGGAGCTGATTGGGTCCATACCAGAATGTGAATTTAGCTCTGAAGAAAACTCTGATGACCAACAGGAGAGTAATAGTGCGTGCATCAGCTACGAGGTACGTTTAGTAGCAGCTACATTCATTATGAACATTTCGATTTGAAATACCAATTATCAGAGTCATCTCAAACCTATCTAGCCCACAACGTAAGTATGAGTTTAAATCCCTTCGCTCAACTTATGATCCGACACCTGAGTGTCACTGTCTACACCCCATATTCTTCATTTTAGTCCCCCAGTTACCCATAGCTCTAATTTCCATAATGAGCACCTCTGTAACAATGATGACTAATCTGCAACTAAGGGTAATATAGCAAGTCACAAGAGATAGCCACCTTTAATAAATCACCTCAATATGACAGAGAGAGGCTTTGAAACAAGTGTAAAGCATTTAATTGAGGCATTACTCTTTTCATGTACACAAGCAGAGCTGAGTTCGTTTTAATGAACTTAAATATGTCATTAAAAAAGAAATGAATTAAATACTCCTCTAATCACAATTGAAATTCTCCTTGACCAAATTAGATTCCCTCAAAAAGATAAATCAAAACATCCTAACATCAAATGGACGAAACCTCAATCCTCAAAATGATTTTTTACTCTATTTGAATATGTAGATATGATGAAGAAAGATTAATTTGATATTATCTGAATTCCTGACTTAAAATAAGATAATAGATTACATCATTTCATCAACACATTGCATCGGGTACTTTTGCTCTACCTTCCCTGTCTGTCTCCATTGATTCCATTAGTTCGGCATCCCTTAGCCTTCGGTACCTGTACATGTCTTGAATCAGCGGGCTTTGAGAGTTATGTTTCAACCTTCGGGACTTTACCTTCACATTCCTGACTTAAATTAACTAAGTTAAGTTCCTATTTAACTCAAGGTAGTTATCCAATAAATTATATCAGTTAAGTGACCATACCCTTCTTTAGGAAGCAAGGACTTCTTTCTCATGATCATTGATGAAGACATCTACTGATCATTAATTGACCTGGAAAAAAGTTAAACCATGTCTCTCTAGTATGTGTGTTGAACTCACATTGTTGTGGCATCCCATTTAATTGATTGTCTTCAGGGAATAATGGTTATATGGATTCTTATTTTAAAATTCGTCTCTTCTAATGGTTCTGATTCTCTCTGGTATTCTAGATGGGGATTGATGTGACTCTCAAGATAATATTAGAGTATGGAATGGAAAGACAACACAAAACTCTTATGATTCGTAGTGCCAACACTCGAAAAACTCTTGATTGACCTTGCCAATGATGGGAAGAGTAATAAATCAGTTGGTGTTGATTTCGATTAAGGATTGTTGCGTCTGGAGGTTAAGAAGGTGACATCTTTATCTTGAAACATAACTGAAGATGTGAGAAATGCTAAAGCTGACTGTGAGAGACACTGATTTTCTTAAACATAACTTAGATGGAATAAGTAAATGTGAGTTCGTAAATCCAAACACAAGTCCTTTCCTGCCAACCTCTTCCCACCTTACAATAAGGTAATAGAAGAGGAATTCTTGACTTTGTAAAGTTTGCAGCTTCTTCTTCTCCTTTTTATCAATCAAGTCACCTACTATTTGAAATAGTAGAATTTATTGAATGTTTAATATATTTAATGGAGACCTTTTGGTCATTATTTGCCATGTTTATTTCAGAAGACTTAAGTTCGATCATTGGATCATTGTATAAAACACATATGATTGGGACCTCTTAAGTCCTTTGTTGACTCTCCTGATCCTTAATTCGAACTACTACCAAAGGGGAAAGTCTTGTTTTTGCATTCCAACTCTTTAACTTTTATTAGCACGTATTAGATGGTAACTACTTTGTATGAATACAAATGATAAAATCTATAGGCAAACCATAGAGCTGTATCATCAACCTAATCTTGTATTAAATTTCCACTCGGTTGTAATGGGACTTCCTATCTAATTTCTATATGATTGCTTACTCTTCTCACTTGCCATTCATTTATAATCAAACATTCAAGTTTGAAACTTTGACTAGCAAATTTATTCTAGACTAATTATTCACATGGCTTGGTGAAAGAGAGTTTAAAGACAAGGAGAATTTCAGTACTTTAATTGAATATGATAAAGCATTCCTTGATAAATACCTAAATGCAGAGAATAGATACTAAAGTCATAAAACATTATTTAATTAATTTTATTTATACCTTTACTATAATCCCCATGTGGCTTAGAACCCCCTCCCTCTTTCATATCAACTTTGCTGTAATTTGAAGTTTATAAAGTCCATACTGGAAGATATTTTCTCTGGCAATAGCTCACTTGCGCAAGACCCATTAATGTCCTGCATATCAATATCTTCTTGGACAAAATTCGCGTTCTCAGGTAAGTGACTTTGAAGCGATTGAGTTAGTTCACCTTAATAAATCAATAACAGATGGAAACTCTCAATTGTTCATGTATTAATTTTTAAACAGTTCAATTGCATTCACATTGTCTCTACATCTTTCATACAGAGACAATGTGAGCCTATATTTATGGAGAGGGATAGATTAGCCTAATTATTTAATAAGGACTAAGGAGTAGTTCTAAACTAATAAAAACCCCTCATAGTTCTAGCTTGAACACTAGAGTGTCTCAAGTCTATGAATCTCTTCTTAAAATTTTGTCATCGTTTACTACATTAAGCCCTCCTCACTGGCACACCTGTGCACAGTACTTCCACTTCATTCGAAGATGATTCCTTTTGATCCAGTCTATGAGGGGAACTCTCCCAGACACCATATACTTTATATCTGAAGTAATGAACAATCCAAGGCATAGGGAAATTAATTGATTATCTTAATGATTACTACTGAAGAAAGAGAAGTACTCAAAAACCTAAAACCTTAAACTTACAAAGTACTTGAGCCAAATAAATCATTCACATTAATGTTTCACTCTTTCATATATGTATGCTTAATTAAGATAGCAATTAATTTAAGTATCATATTTATATGAAAGTATTCAATAGGTAGTCGCACTCATATAAATTAATTTAATTAATTTATTAAATAATGGAGACTTCAAAAGAAGACTTACATTAAAGTTATACAGGGAAGAAGGGAGAGGATACCAACGATAACCCTATGCCAGTCAGAAAATCAAGAACAAGAAGTAGAAACAAAAAGGATAATTGAATGTGCGTGACTTTATGTAGAATAATAAAACAGGTAAGATGTTTCTTTAGGGAATATTAAATATGGATTTAATGTTGGGTCAAGCTCACCTAAATACAGAGTACTAAACCCATCTCCCGTTACTTATTAGTAGTCACTCTCTCCTAATACACTAAAACCCTAACCTCGGATTAATTAAAATGGAATGATTCAATATCATTTAGCAAATGAAAAGCAAATAAGAAAAGATAAAATGTAAGACATAGAAGACAAGATACATCAAGAGATTGATCTAATGAACAAAATTGGCCAAAGTAACTAACTCGAGTTGCTAGTATTCACATTCCTAATTAATTGACAGTCACAGGCTCCATTTAATTTAAATCAATCAATTAACCCTTACCTCATGTCTTAGGCTCCGTTGAGTCGACTCGTGAAGTCTCTATTGAACATTTTGTTATTATAGCTAAAGCCAGACTGGCAACTGGAAAGCAATTAGAGGATGAAAGAATGATTACAATATCTAAAAGGAATCCACTCTTCATTTAGCTACTAAAACTGCTTACACTAGTAAGAGACTAAAGGCTAACTCCCATTTAGTATCCTTATTTCATTTCTGATATTTCTTTAGTTCAGAATAATAGATAAACAACAATCCAACAAGCAGTCAAGGAAAGTCCTTAACTTCTCTCTATCAATCCAACATCTATTGAATCTGAAGACTTACACTAGACTGGTGTCATAGATCTAAAATCAAAAGCAGGGAATGACTGAGAAGTTTCGATACCTGAAAGTGGAGCATATTCCAAGAGAGAAGAGAAGTTTTATAGTGCTTACTACTTATCTGAACACCAATAGACAAGCATTCTACCTATAAAGGCAAACTAAGTTATCCACTTTAGAATTCTAAAGGCATAGTGAACTAAGATATTCTAGACTAGGATTAATTTACACAAGAGTTATTCTATGCAAATTAAATAAGATAGATCTTTCTAAGACCAAGATAGGAGTAAGAGTCCTCTAATGTATTTGGTTGTCACTTAACATATCTAAACTAACAACTGTGTATCTAAGTACTAACTAAAACCTCAAGTTTATCAAGACACAAGCTCAGTACCGCCCAAATTTAATATTCTCATGTTGGTGGATTTGTTAGTTCAATTAATGTGTATTCAGATCTACTTTTTGAATTAAAATTCTCTGGAACAATCGCTCATATATTAATTTAATCATTCTCAGAAGAGCTAAACCTAAATTAAGAAGAACAAATGTTAGACAAGTACGAGAAACATTTTAAAAGACTAACAACTATAAATTTACTTTAACTCCCCTATTTCATACACTAGGAGTGCTTACCTCATGAGCCAATGTTCCAACCTCACCTAGCTGAAGAGAATGTAACAGAAGTTAAATATGGACAACAGAGGGTTTATAACTGTATATTAGTGAATTTCTCGCTAATGTTTAATTAAGGAATTTATCCCAAGAAAGCACAGCTGACTACATCATTCAGATAGAGATATCATAGACGGTGACCTAAGGATCAAATTCGCTGTAGGAAAGTAGAAAGCTATTGGCAACACGCTCTGCTCCCAAACCTTGAGAACCAACTACTGAAGCCAACAGGTTATACTGGACAGCCTTGCAGTGTATCCTTAAGTTAATTGTTGAACACTTACATAATAGAATTGATAATCGCTGTCCTTGGATAAATATATGTGTTTGCTTCAAGAATTATTCTTTAAAAGATATTAAATTAATATGAAGGAAAATATAATAAAGGAATTAATATCTACGAGAATTTTAAATCTGACAAAACACTTTGAGGTTTGGTGCTTTAAGATGATACAGACTCTCCATTTGCATACTGTAGTACCAACTGTCTTGCCATCTGCAGGTTCTTGATTACCATTGACTGTCCTTATATAGGATCTTTAGCATCTCTTAGAGATAAGGCTCTTGCATTTATGCCTTTTATAATCATTAATCCCTTAATAATACTACAGAAAAAATACTCTGTGCTTTAGTTGAAATTAGTAACCATTCAGGATTAAGAGAGGTTGAATAGGTAGTGTAGAATAGAAAAGAAAATCCAGTTGGAATCACAAGAGCACAGATGTACAATACAACATAGTAAAGCAACCAAATGAAAAGCTTTCAAAGAAACTGCTGGAAAGAAGACCTTTCTCAATAAAGTTATTCTTTAGGAATCCCTAGCAGGACATTAGATCCCTAAACACTAGCCGCATTTATTAACCTACTGGATCAATGAAAGATTCTAAGAAAATTATGGCTAGAGGAATAAAGAAAAACAAGGCTAATTAGCTCACAATTAAGAACTAGACCTTTCCATTATAATATATTAAATACATGGATGAAACAGTTCTGGAAAGAAGTGTCAATATAATGAACAGCCAGCATGTCCCATGAGTAAGTCAATTCAAAAATAGGAAGTGCACTTCCAACTGGCATTAATAGAAAATGCAAATAGACGAATCTAAAACTTAAAGATAGAATTGTTCAGTAAGAAGAATACTGTATTGATTATCGAAGAGTTGTATATGTAAACTGGTTGTTGGCCATGATTAGTATTCTGAGAGAATGGAGAAGCAATGAAAGCAATCAGGGCGGAGGAAGAACTACTTGCATCTAACAGAGAGACGAGAATGGGAAACTTAGGAAGATTACTTAATTATTTTTTTCAAGGGTCACTATAAATCCATCAGTTCTTTATATTGGTTCAAGATAACCCATATACTGCCACGATCATTAGATAATGTTCATTATATAATGATAATAGTCTTTCTACACATGAAAACATTATTAAGCACAAGTGGAACTTATCCTTTCGAAAGTTCCATTGACAAAATAGGAAACTTATGATTGCCTTAGGCAAATGTCTAATCCTTAAGACTTATCACTGATGGAACTAAGATCTTTTAAATTAATCAACGTATAATGTCATTAGACACTAATAAATAGTACTCAAGAAAGCATCCTCAGATACCAGCTAAGTCAACCCTTACTATTTGTTAAAGGATGGGATCCAAAAGAAAATCTTAAATCGAGAGGCAATACTGTTCTTATGTTAGACAATTCAAGCATCCACTTTGTCAAAGAAGCCATCTAGTATTGGAAAGGTAAGCAAGTTTCAACCTTCTTTACAACTCCCTATCACCAAGAACTCTCTCCGGTTAAGAGCGGCAACTCAATCTTTAATAATAAAGTTATCCAGAGCTGTTATTAATCATTGTTGCTTAAATGGTCTTAATTGAAACCTATATGAGGATCGATAAGAGGGTCCCAACAATGTCTGGATGTTTTCTAAAAGACCCCCTGCTATGATCCCTTAGAATGAAGTTCCAAACAACATAGGACTGTACTCTTAAAGTAGTAAATGAGTACACAAAGTCCTCAGAGAAGCCTGCCAAGCCCTGACAAGAAGTGGCTTCTCCCTCCTCCCCCTTACCTTCCCTCTTTAATTAATAATTAATGAGGATTATATAATAGTTTATCTCATCATCATCATCATCAATTATAAAGTAAAGATATAATAAGAGAAGTACACTCAAGGGAATTTAAAGTAGACTGAGATTGAAACAATAGCTTTAACAATCATAGTAATTTCATTTATTATTAGAACAATAGACTCCTGGGGATAAGATTTCCTTTAGTAAGCTCGAGAAGTTCATTATAGTAAGTGTTATATTAGTTTAATCAATAAGGTTTAGTGTGTTTTAATTTCTAGTCTATACTTTAGTAAGCTTCATTACTTGAGAAGATTCTTCTTTGTCTAGATTTACATTCATTGCTGAGAACTAAACAGATGTATTATCATAAGTATGAGAATATCCATTTCTCCCTAATATCGGATAAATACAATATCGTCATTTATAAAATCGAAACCTCAACGATCTCCTTTAATTAAGAGAATACATAAGTGAATGAGATAAGACTCTTAGTATACAGTGTTTATTGGCGGTCATTTGACAGTTTATACAAGACATTTTGCCAAGAATCCTCAATCGACAGATAAACTCTGTCAAATTACTCAGAAAACATTACTTTTTAATTCCATTTCTTCGGAGGTGCTAAATAAGCCAGTCTATTCCTCAGATTTGATCTGTTGAATACCTTTTTAGATGTCAACGATGATAATGTGTTATGAATGTGGATAATGACTATGTCTGTGATCATGATGACAATTGTATTCACACAGAAGAATCTCAGATTGGAAAGATTGATTATTCAAACTATAACTAGAAATCTAAACCAGAATCTGGGAATCCATCTTCGAAGAACACTTTCTCGAACTCCCAAAGTCCCCACAAAGGGACTTTGACAACCAGTTGGATTATCCCAAGGGACATTACATAGAAGATACTCAAATTATTGACTAAGTCCTTAATTTTGAGGGAAAGCAGGCTGAGTGATACTTTTGCATCTAAGGATATTAAAGCACAAACTCATTCTGGCGAACTGAATCAGGAATGGGAAAAGACAAGTCACCCAATGTCACCCTCCTTTATTCATAATCAGTCAATGAAGATTATAATAAAAAAAGAGACCCATTTTAATTAATAATTTTAATTTAAAATCAATTATGGGATTATTAAATGTGAGTTGACCAGACTCTAGCTCATGTATACCTAAGGAACACGTCACTGTCATCGATTTAGTAATCCCCTTCTTAGCACTCTCTAACCCCTTAGCACTACTAAGACTCACTCGAGTCGACTTCTTCTGTTCATGGTTAACTCACATTCTTTACTTTGTTACCTTGTAAGAGATTGTATTTCCTTTCTCAAGTTGAAACCTTTGACACTATTGATAATATCAAGGTTAAAATGAAAGAAAAGAAAGATAAGACTAAGTAAACTCTCCAAGAAAACCACAGTAGGCACTTAGTCAGCCCACTGAACACACAAAGAACTCCACGTCATCGACTTCCACGTCGATTTTAATAGTCAACTTCAACTTCAAATCGATTCTTATATGTTGGAATGGTGAATATTAATAAGCATGGATTGATTACCTAAAGTTTCTATTTTTTGTACTATGAGATAAAAAACCTTACAGATATAATATGTTAAGAAAACTATGGAGCCTAACTATTTTAAAACTTGCACTCTCATATTGAGGCAAACAATCCCCAAAACAATAACTGAATAATACAGTATTAATAGGCGAGAGAAGCAGGTGGGTAGAGGGAGCACATGATTAAGTATACACTTGAAATGAATCACTCTTCCTTGAAAAGATTCCAAATCTAGAGATACTGAATCAATTTGTAACTCCAGGAGTGAAATTTAATGTAAGGTAATTTTTTATAGAGCATTAGAAACACCCCAATCAATTTAAACATAATCCTGTATCATTATTCTAAAAATTGATAATTGAATGTTTAATTGTTAGTTGAAATTGGACAGATTCTTGCCTTTTATAAAGTTCATCTGGAGTCCCTTTCACTCTTCCATCTACAACTATACATGTCTCCCTTTCTCCATCTCTACCATTATAAAGAGCTTTAAAAGCATACTCATTTATAATAGTCTAATATTGTGTCTCATTATCCATACTGGGAAGATACATCGTGTCTTCTATTCTTATAGGCATGTCAGTAAAAAACTATCTTATTTAGATCACCATATGCTGGTCTCAATCCACACTTGATTCCCTTACCAAGAGGAAAGCCTAATCCTTAAAAGAAATAGAATAAATAAGAAAACAGAAATATAAAGCTTCAATTTAGAATCAACTTCTGGAATAAGTTCATAACTCCCAGTCAATTCATTATAAAATAGTTATTCCCCCATAATAAATTATTAAACCACAGCATCACTCTCTACGAAATCCATACCTACCCAAACATCTCTCTGAGATAGCCTATCCTTGCCCCAACAATACTTAGCTTTCGACACCTTCTCCCTCATCCCCCAAATCAAGAGTCCATCCAAATATATTACCTATTGAATACTTTATAGTCCTGTGATCCTAATGCCAACACAGATCCTCACACTGCTCTAATTGCTTTATTGCTTACTTAATGGAAGAAAGATACAAGGGGCTTTAACTCAGTATGTGAAGTACTATTAACTACTATTCTGATTATACTAATAGAAACTGGAGAAGAGGTAGATTAGGAAAGAAGTTTGAAAGAAGGTCTTAGATGAAGTGGAGGAACTGAATGGAAAGGAAAAGTTCAAATGAGGGAAGATCGGTGTCACTAGATGAGAAAGATACGATAGATGAGCTTGGAGGAGAAGATGGCTTTGATAGTGAAGTGGAGAAGGAGATGAATAAAGATAAAGATGAATTAGATTTGGAGGCTATTTTTACAGATAGTGGGAAAATGTAAGAGATATAAAGGACTAGTTTCAATTATACGCAGGAAGAGCTTTCTATTGAATTTTATTATGGCTTCATACTTGCCAACTATCTTACTTATGTGAAAATGTTTAAAAACTTATTTAATACTTCCTCTAGTAGAAGGCGAAAAAGCTCTCCCCTCTTTAACAAGGGTCTGCAGGAGGTAACGAGGAGAGCGTTAAACTACCAAGGAAAGAAGATAAAGACTTTGATAAAGTATAAAAGCCCAAAGCGCCCATTGATATGATTAATTCCTCAGTGGCTGCCATTTATTCTATTATCTATCTATCTTATCTAAGTGGAGGAACAGTACCTTGCAATGATAAAAGACTATGCACTTGATGAGACTGATCTACAATATTAGATACTCCTGTATCAAGATGAAATTGTACATTCTCATTTAATTAAGTTAGAACTCTGTCTTGTTCTCACGATACTTAAAAAATGATAAATAATTCCCAAATTAATAAATAAACAAACTTACTAAATATTTTAAGATATTGTGCTCATCAACATTCCCTAATCACAACTACTAATGAAACTAATATAATACGACAGTCCTAAACAGTATCATAATCTAATTACGAATGCTTCCTCTCTAGTTATCCTTTATTTAATATGTGTAAGGTATATCTGAATTAAAATAGATTTATATAATGGTTTATAATAGAGATATACAATAAAGGAATACTATATGTAGAGGATAGAATTGATGGAGAAGTGAGAAGGAGGCGGAAGAGAGGAAGAGAGGAAGGGAAAGGAGGAGGAGGGAAGAAGGAAGAGTGTTTAGAATGGGCTATGTTTAGTTTTTCTAGAGTCGGAGGGGGTTCTTATTCATAGAATTGAGATTAATAAGGGACAGTCTCCTCTAAGTTTGATTAATTAAATCATATAGATTTTGATCTTCTGTAAGGTCAATCTATCCAATCAACTCAAATTCAGTCTATAGTATTTCTCCATCATTGAATTACTAATCGATAATCTCTAAGAACTAAACATTCCAAACACAATAACATCACTATTCATTTCTTCCTTACCTCTCCTCAACCTACAGTCTAATCTCCCTCCACCTCCTCGCCACACCAATCTCCCCCTCCCATTCTCTCCTTTTTCTCACCTAGTCATCCTCATATTTCTATTTCCATTTAATCTTCTTTCTCTCCAACAACACTGTCCCTTTCTCTGTGATCTCTATCATCATAGGCATTGACAGATTAGAAGGAATAAAGTTAAGATCTATCTTCCACTCCCATGTTACTTCACTCCCTTCTTCTTGAAATCTATTTACATAGGGATCCTTAACTACTCGAGGGAATTAGATGTCTGAGATATTTGGATATTGATGGTTAGGCTTTTGTTATTTTAAGAGAGATAGATCTTGATGTGGAATGGGATGATTGAGAGTGCATTCGTATGTGTTACTTGTGGAATTGAGAAAGAGGGGGTTGGGTGTTTTGAATTTAAGTTAAGTGGACAGGGTAGTTGTGTTAGTAATGGGTAGATTGGTTTGCTATCTTTTAAAGATTGAAATGTCTATTTAATTGTTTAATGATGTTGCAGAAGGAGTTGTTACAGTTGCATGTACAAATGCGGCACTGGAAATAATTAAAGTTTCAGGATCTAATGCTAAAGGAGATGGAGTTTTTTCTTATGATTGAGGGAGGTTCTCAAACCTAAACTGGTTACTACTACTGGTGTTAAAGCAGATTCTAGGTTAACCTTGGAGATGGGAAGAATAAGGTCAATTCTCAGGTTAGATCAATTTCTAGGGAGTGGTAGACTGCTTAAAGATATCATCATTCTCCTTTTATATATTACTATAGTAGGGACTCTTCGTAGTATCTAGCATTCGTTTGAGTGTTGGATATCTTACTATTTAGTGAATCTGGAAAGTTTCTTAGTTGGAAATGCATTCGAATTCGAGAAGCAAGTTCAGATGAAAACACTTGAGATGATAGTTTAACACTACCAAGATAGCTAGACAGGTTCTATCTGGTTTCTTAGTTCACTTGTAGTCTAGGAGATAGTACCTGGTCATTGAAATCAGATCAAGTATGGAGATCATCATCATCATCATCATAAAAAATCATTACCTTACAGTGCTACAAAATCTCATTTGGTTAAGTCTTTCCATAAAGTGTTACATAATTAATCAAGCTTAACCATTGCTCTCTGTTTGTACTTATTTGATCCTTCACCATTAAGAATAGTTAACATGGAGGATATTTGTCTTACCTTAGTATATGCGTTAAACTTAAAGTGGTGGGCATGTCCTATTAGATTAAATGGCTCTTAGCAGAAACTGCATTTGATTAGGACGCCTTTGTTGTATATTCTTTTGTCTAGTATACGACCGATGGTGCCTAGGTCCCCAAAGGATGCCACTGAATGACTATTATCAGTGGCTCCTTCTGATTCGGGTATGTAAAGCTCAAGTTTTTCAGCCTCTTTCGACAATACTCTCTGTATTTATTGAAGAACTATAGTTCTATTGCGTTTCAATCCTGTAATTGCAAACATGTCGTTGATGGTCAGAGAGGATGGAAGCCTCTACATTCTTTTAATTAATCTATTTTCTTATTTCTCAATTTTATCTATTGTGCCTACACCTAATACTAATAATGGTGGCATGTAGAAAGTATGGAGATTTAGAATACTCTTGTTTCATTGGTCTTCGACTGGAGTATCTATATGATAAGCAAAAGACTAGCCATGCTAATAGGTAAGTACAGAGAATTAATGCCCTAATGAAGAAACCGATTTAAAAAGAGAATAGAGGAACTAAGAATCAAAGAGAATATGAAACAGTATAATATATTTAAATTAATAATGTCATTAAATCACAATTTAAATTATCTAAAGACTGATCACTGTCTTCTTCTACTTCTTTTATTATTAATTATGATTTCCAATCTTCTTTACCTGACATCTGTTATGTATCTGTGGAGATGAAATCAATGATGTTTAAACTCCTTACCTTCCCCTTTTATTTCACTAGCAAAGAGAGTAGGACCTAGGACCTAGGCCCCTAGTGGTGGTACTCTCTTGGTTTAGAGGTGCGGTTGCTTATTTGTCTAGTAAACCGTCTTTATCAGTGGGGTCAGAGCCTGCGACTCCTATTGGGTTAAAGGGAACTTTGTGCCAGGGTGTCAACTCCTGCTGGTTTTGTTACTATCAATAGAATCCGTTTCCGTTCAAAGGCTCTGTCTGTCTGTATCACATTTAGCATTTTCATTGTTCTCTTGAGTGCCAGTAATGCTATATACAGATATCGGGTTGAGGTTGTTTGCTTTCTTAATCCATCCTTAAATAGAGAACACTTTTCTCTAATTGTCTAATCTTGTTCATCATAACAGGGTCGGATTGGTGGTACACGTTAAAGTTGATATTATGTTTAATAATGGTTCTAAAGAATGGATCTTACTGAGTGTGATGTTTCCGCAATTCAACATTAGGATATTCCCATTCAAAGGCATCTTATTAACTTAAAAGATTATAATTCTTTGCTTTCTCTTTGCTATGCTTGTTTTTTAAGAAATTTCATATAGCGAGTGATCTTTCTTTTCATGGGTTAAGCATTGTAGTCGAAGTGATGATAAGAAGGAAATGGGTTCTCGTCTTGAGCACTTGGTAACTTTTGTTCTTTATAGGGAAAATAATGAAAGATTTAGAGATATGATGCTTACTAGTTATGAATCATATCTCGCAAATATACCCTTCCGGTCCAAGGATGGAAACCCATCCCATAAAAATTGATTTATTAAATTAATTAAATATGGA
>JAGYYO010000089.1:0-15053 GCA_021441625.1 Diophrys sp. 3 WChen-2021
ATCCAAGATCATTAACTCCTACCTCACTCAAGGTAAGGTTAATCTCTGCCAATTCCCCTACAGACCATTCAGACTCTTCCTTCCCAAGAGTCTCCAATACCATAACACTGACTACTCACGTCCCCAATTCAATGGCCTGCCACTCTCCCTACTAGACTAATCTAAATCCGAATAGAGCTCCACTATCAAGCAACTTCTCAAGTCCAAGAAAGACGCATCCATCTCAAACCTCAAGACCTTCTTCTACTCGAATCAAACCAAGAACCTCTTCAACTGCCTCAAGACAAACTTCCATATGGGGAAGAAGAGCACCCTCCTTGAATCTGTTAAAACTCCACTCGCAGTGCTCTCCAATCAGAACTCTGTTGAGGAAATCAAGAAGTACATAGAGGACAATCTCCAATCCAAGTCACCCTTGTAATTCGATAAAGTTGACACTCTCCCCCTCTCCGACATCTCCATAGCCCAATTGGAATAAGCCATTGACGTTGCCTATCTGCACGAGCAGAAAAAGCGTAAATCCATTAGCAATGACCTCCTTCCTGCTGAGCTGCTTCAGAATTCAGAGATTAAATAGAGAGTGATTCAACTCGTTAGGGAAGTGTACCTGGATGCCAAGAAGCTCCCAAACTATGTTACAACTGCCAAACTCCTCATCTTGAGCAAGACTGGGGAAAGACACACGCAACCGGAAAACTGCAGACTCATATGCATTCTCTCTCCCATCCTGAAGATAGTAGAAAGAGTCTCTCTAATACTAATTCAAGATGCGCTATGGTAAGAATTGCCTGCCACTTAAACAGGATTTAGACCCCAATACGGGACGCAGATTAACCTCCTCGCCGCTCTCAACTAGATCAGATAATCAAAAATAAATAAAAAAAGACTCATCCTTGCAGCTCTTGATATACGCAAGGCCTTTGACTCAATAGATAGAATCAAATTACTAAAAGTCATCAAGTAATTCCTCCTCCGTCATCTCTCCCCTGATCTAGCCTTACGCATTCTCAAAACAATCTCAATGATCTACAACCAAACCAAGATGCAATATGGAGAAGAGATAATTAATTACAATGTTGGCATAATGTAAGGAGGTATCCTCTCCCCACTAATGTTCAACCTATATCTTCACCAAGCCCTCTCCTCTGACATCCATGACAGGCAAACCCTAGACCACATCCTCTTCTACGCAGATGACATGCTCGTACAAGCCTCCAATCCGGATCTTCTGGAGTCACGCATTAAGCAAATAAAGATGGCACTCCATTCATGGAATCTAGAGTTAGCGGAAACCAAAACGCAGATAATCTCCAGCAACAGCAAAGACAAATGTATGCTGGGATTAAAGGTTTCCAAGACTATGAAATACTTGGGAGTCCAAATTGGTTTCTTCAAGACACATATGGCCAAATAACTTCGCATGAAGCTAAAGACTATGTTAAACATGATTCAAATAAACATACTGGGCAACACCAAAGACAATCCTATCCTTCGTCTGATAACAAAGACATATTTCCTCTCCTGGATAAATTATCAACTCCCCTCTCTTATTGCCAACCAAATGCTGAACCAAGAGTTAATGTAATAAATGATAAGACTCTCCATTAAGAAGATTCATCGCATTACACAAACCACAAACTCTAACATCCTACAGAAATGCTTCCCTTACCTTCACCTAGACCACGCGATCTGGAAAGAAATCAACCGCTCACTAAGGCTATCTTAATCACTCTTATCTACCCCATGGTAAGTGAATCCCTCAATCATCTCAAAAAAGACCATTAGCAAAGACGATCTCTACCAAGCCAACCAATTCGAGCAAATCATCACGAGAAGAATACTCCACTCCCCGAACAAAATACAGGACACCATCAAAGTTCTATGCCCAAGAATCTACATCAACCGCGAATATATAACATGTTCATGTGGTGGATCCCTCAACATCCAGAATCACCCCAACTGTATTAATCCTTACAGATCCACGATAAGGAAAATTAATCTTCTCTGGTCTACCTTCACCTTTAAGGACAGAAGAATAGCCAAATTATTAGAACTTGGCTCTAAACTCCTCTCTCAATTGAGTTAAATAGCAAGAGATCAGAAAATTATAATAAATAATTAAAAATTAAAAATGATTAGAGATCCAAACGAGGCTACTATCCTCCTCCCCGGTGTCAACCCTACCCCTGATATGCTGTTCCTCCCACCAACTACCCATTCTCCCATCCAAAATCAGTTCACTCCCTACCCTGACACTGAACAGGATCAAGAATATGCCAATTAACAAGACATTGGTCTCAATCTCGCGGCAATCAATGCAATCATACCACCCACCCCCATGCAAACTCACCTATCTCCATCCCAGATAAAATAGTACCTCTACCAACAGGCTTTCAAACTACAGACCTTCTTGCCATCGACCAAACATATCCACACAGTCAAGAGAAACATCAAGGCAGTTCAGGAAAATAATGGGATCTATGTCCTCAATGACAATGAATTCAAATCGGCTCACAGAACTAGCTTTCAATATGGAGAAAAACTACCTGACATAATAGTTCTCTTCATCACTAAGATCATCACCACCGCCAACAGACCCACTATTCCTGAACCCTCCAAAATCTTGATTGAACTCGCGGCAATTGAACCAAGAGATCTGGAGGGAGGACTGGACTCAACATAATCCTCTCTCCCTAAATAACTAATCTAAAAGAAGAAGATGTTTCTCATCTCAACACATGCTCTAAGAGGACAAAACAAAGAAACTAATGTCCAAATCTGGCGATCCCTGATTCATCACTGTGAATAAGTATCCCCTTCCCAAACTATGCCCCTTGATAGAGAATGGATCACCACTCTAAGACTCATAGCAGGTCAAATGCACAAAGACTCACCCACTCTATGCCTCTCTGCTCTCCCTTAATGGGCATCAAGCAACCCAGACCCCCTCCAAAAAATTCTATCAACTGGAAACAGAAGTACACCTGAAAACATCCAGAAACATATCCAAGAGATCTTCGAGCATAATCAAGGCATTAAACACTGTTACACTCACCTTAATACAGTGCAACTACTTCAAAGAGCCAATCTGGGACTAAGAGAAGCTGATTAGAGATATCTTGTTAACCCCAAGATGCTGACTAATATTAAAGTTGACATCCACGGATATGCCTCTAATCTATGGTATCCCAAAACACTGATATCTACCAACTCCTAGAACGCTAAAGAAATCAGATCTACAGTCAGCGTTCTGAGACAGATCATCAGAAAATCCAACCTCACTCCAGGCTCTACAAGACACTACCTCATCTATGTCCAATCCCTCAATAATGCATTCTGCGGGCAGATGATCATCAAAGACCAGCTAATAACAATCAATCTAGGAGATGAATGTAATGCCTCAATCCAGGTCCAACAAGACATGACACTGGACCCATGGATAACTGATGATCTCTTCTTCACCCTTGTTCTAGAGAGATCCAGCAAATACTACATCTTTGATTATGTCAACAACACCAAATCATCACACAATGTCAAGACGTAGACTAGGCTCTCTCAAGGGCATAAACAACTCCTTAGATCCCAACCTATCAAGCCTGATGACCCAATCCTATCACGAGAATCCTCTGACGAATCATATTAACATGGGAGAATCAAAAGCTCAACCCGTCCCCTCATGATCCCAACGAGGAGAAAAAAGAACTCCCCGTCCAAGAACCCCATGAAGCACCAAAAGATCAAAGCTTGAATCTTGCTGAGAATCTCGCACCCCATGATCTCCCAGCATCCCCCAGGGCAAGTAGATCCATCTATGAGGACCTCGGAACCTTCTCAACTCCAACAGATGGCTCGCAATAAACTCCAGAAAGTCCATTAACCCTGAAAAGCAACACAGAAATTCCAAATAATGAGAGCGTTATGGCCGTCTCCCAGAGTGGAAGATCCACAAGATCGCAAAGACAAAATGAAGGAAGCAATGCAACCAAAACAGCAAAGACTGGAAATGGAAAGAAAAGAGACAACAAGAACGAAGAGAAAATGCAATCCACAAGGAAACTAACAAGAGGAATGAAATGAAGATCAAACTGATTATTTACTTTTAAGAACTTTTTTTTTAAGATATGAGCGATCTCAATCAATCAGATGTCTATTGCTCTGATTAATTCAGAATCATCTTAAGTAGGAGAATGTATGTTGATAAATTACTCTCTCTAAAGCTACTACCTAGTTTTTTAAGCCTAAAAGTATTAAGAAAGGTTATTGATGATTAAAATCTATGTGGGTAGCTAGCTTCAATAGAGAAACTAATTGATGATGATGATGATTACTAATAGTAATTTGTAAAATTGAGAAATGCAATACTAATTAGTTGGAGCTAATATCTAGTGAATTTAATAAATGGAATTGTAAGACTTAAGAATCCAGAATTGCTGTATACTCTCTTATCTGGACACTTAATGGCTCATCCTCTATTATGTTTTGAAGTATTACTGAGAGAATGATTAGTCCCTTACATATAGAATTAAAAATCATATACAATGGAACAATTCTCCAACTCAAGACTCAGAGACTGTCAATTCTTAGGTATAAAGAATTTTACTTGCATCTGTTACATGTCAAATTATCTTCGTTATGGCTCCTTCTTTCAGATACAATGAAAGCAGATGATAGTCTACCTGCAAACATCAAAGAATACTTGAATGTTTGGATGTGAGTGAATGAAGTGACTATGACTCGACTGAAATACTAAATTAGGGAGAGTCTCTATATGTGAGGGTCAGCCAATTAGGAGAGTTTAATCCTCTCCAATACCTTTGAACTTTCTATATCTGAATCCATACTCTCTGAAGTCAGCTTTAGCTAAAACTCTACTTCGAGTATTTCCTAGAAAGCTTGCTAATCTAGTAAGATGTCATCTAATATCAACATTAATGAGAACTTAAACATTAGGAATGCTCTATTCAGTGAAACTTATGTTATTGATCATCTACTTCAAAAATCATCAATTGTTAACATAAGATCATTCTTATGTTAATCAAGCAAGAGCATTGCAGATGCATACATCAACCCAAGCAATAATAACCTAACAGAATGGGTTGTTGATATCTCCATTCAACAGATCAAGATCCTCGATCATCTGCCTCATCAACTCATGTCTCTTGATGCAATGTTGATCTATCACTGTCTTAAGTCAAGTATCAACTAGATTTACAATAAGGACCGATTCCTCCATTATCACCAATAACTAAAGAATAATATAATAAGAGAGTCTATGTTCATCACTGAGACCTTAGCAAAGTGAAACCATTCACATTGACTACTAGGAGGGTAGCAGATCTGCATGGAGACCTAAGGTCGAGAGGCTGATACCAAAGAGGCTTAATCCTTCAGCTCTTCCCAGTCAGCCGGTCAACATCTTTAACAATTAAATCCATTGCTAATTGAAGATATTATTACAGAACTTAATTTAATTTATGTCTCAAATTAGAAGAATTCAAAGTAGTTTTCAAAGTGAGTTGAGAAAGATACCATTAGAATTAGATTACGATAAATCAAATGCAATAATGGATCAAAGCAAAGTAGCATGCCCAGATAATCATGACCCCACGTGGAATGAATCGGTAAAGTGAAGGTCACGCCGCTGGTCTGAATACGAATGTCACTACCCCTGAATCAGCACCGGTAAAATTGTCAGACGAGGAAGCATCCCTGCATTATCTATTTCTTCATCCCTCACATTAGATGAAGAGAAAGGCAAAGAGAGCGAAGGCCTTGCTGGAAACATACATCCCAGGGAAGGACACCTTGCCGAACTAACAGAGGCGGAGGGAATTGGAAACGTGGATAAACATCAGACCCCAAGAAACCTTCCTTTTAGAAATTCAAATATAGCCTCATCCACAAAAAGTTGTACTCACAGCGCCGAAAAGAATGTGAAAGATAGAGTTGCGAAGACCCCAAGAGGCCAAGAGGAATGATGAAAAGAAGCTTAACTACGAAGACCCAGAGCAACTCGAACTTCAGAACGAAGAGGAAGGAAAAAACATAGACAACATATGTATAGCAACTTGGTAAGCGCGCTCTATAAAATATTTTGAAAATCTACTGGCCCTGAGACTAGGAATACTCACCTGATTTAGTTCTAGTTCAGGAAACGTGGTTGAGTGGAAGAAACCTTTAATTAGCCAGAGAATATACACAATATGTGCCAGATAATTAAAGCAGAGGGGGTATTGCAATCCTTTTAAAAGATATACTAAGTAGTAAATGGAGAATGGAGATTAAAGGACAGATTTAGGTCATAAAAGTCTAAAAAGGATAAAGATTTGCAATCACTGTCATGAACTCTTAACCAGTCAAACAAAGCAGCAGTTGAACTCTTATCTTAAATGACTAAAGACAATAAACAGTTCATAGCTGCAGGTGACTTTAAATGTTACATCAGTAAAAATATAGGGAAACTCCCAAACACAATATAAGGAACACTTACACCCAAACACCTACAAGGGGTAATAAACAAATTTCCATGATTATCACCAAATGCTCAAGGCAAAGAATAGAATAGTGTCAACCGCTTGGCAGAAATGACCATAGGATTCTGAACTAGAATATCCTCATTACCAAAGGCCGAAATAGAAGTGACTCATAAAGGAATACCTAATAGACAGAAGATGAATGACTTATTTGAAAGAGTTGATTTAATTAACCATCTATGGAGAAAGGGAGTGAAGTCGACACCGAGTCTCAGATTTAGGGATTTATATTAGATAACGAGTACCCTCTAAATTAAAACCATAGCAAGTGTACTTAAAATGGATAACATGCATTAAAAGTCTCAATTAAAGATCGAGAAGACAGAGTTACATACAACTTCCCTGATATCAAATACTCAGACATCAAAAGGATAATAAAAATTGGAGAAAGAGTTATTGAAGATGTTTATGACTTAAATCAGAAGTATGAGGATCTCGCTGTGTTGGTATCTAAGTACCATGTTTAGTACGAGAGTTCCTTTTAAATGCTGAAAAGAGAAAATTATCTTCTAAATTAAAACTCTGGTGCTGTGACAACAACTTCATCTGCTACTGCACCAGGGTTTGAGCTAAAGAGAAGAAGAATTGAGGGGTGCAGAAGCAAGGTTCATCCTTTTAGTGTTTTGATTTTATAAGAGACATGAGACTTTGTCCTCTTCGGGGGAAGTCTTCAAGCTCCTTCTCAAAAATTTGGAATTGATACTCAAAGGTAGAGAGTTTAATTTAATCCAATTAATGAAACCTTGTTCAAGCCAAGGAACTAATCTTAATTTAAATATGATAATAAAGAATCAATTTAATCTAAAAAAAAACCTTTAGTGAAGTGGAGAGTTATCCCGTTATCCCTTATTTCAAAATAGAGAGATAGCTTCCATTGAAAGTATTTTGTATCTTCTGATTGGATGTATTTGAATCTGGATGGTGAGAACTCCATTATCTTTAAAGTTGTTGATGAAAAATAAACATGAGGTTCTTGAGTACTTAGCAAGTCATAAACTCTCCTCAGAAGACTCTTTAAGTTCCTCTCTCTAAATCTACTCCCACTATTAAGACAAAATAACATTATCTGCCAACACCAAATCTCCCCACCCCATCAGTTCCATCGCTCTATCCAAGACTATATTAAAATAAAACAAAGCTAATATGATCCCCTACATGGCAGATAATAATAATACTAAGACAGCAGATGATAATTATATAAATGAATTCATATTAGAATTAAAAGAAAGTGGAGAATAGTGACAAGTGTTAGTGTAGTTAAGATTACAGTCTCTTTCAGTTTATGATAATTGATGCTAACTTCTGGGAAGTGAGAAGATTAGTAGAGTGGTTAAGGAGGGGTTTAGATGTAAGGATTAAGATATTGATAATGATTGGGAAGGATTACTTAATTAGAAATTTAGAAAACTTAATGAAGAATTTATTGAGGAAGTTGAGGGGGAGTTCTTACTCTTAGAAGAGACAGGTGTTGGTACTATTGTTACTAAAGAGTGGGAATAGATTTACACGAGTTCGATTGGGATAGGTAAATAAAGGAAAAGATTATAAGAGACTCCGTTTACTAACTTTGATTCCCTTGAATCGCCAATCAGTGTTACTGTACAATTTAGTCTTGGAAGGTTACTGAGGTCTGAGAAGAAGACAAAGTTACCAACTATATTTGAATAATGACTCAATGAGGGACCGTTAAGTTCGTTGTTTAATAATTAAATCATCATCATCACATATGTAGATGTGCGATGTCAATGTTCCCATATCTAAATAGTAAACTAGTTACAAGTGTGTTTCCAATGTTAAAGGTATGAATGATTTAGAAATAATCTTTAAGGTTTTAGTCCATTTGAAGGTTGGTTTGCAGTTGTTAGATTGTAGTCAGTATATTAGTTAAGGAGTCTATACATGCCAACCATCACACATTTGGAACCTTTGACTATCGGGGTTTCTTAATACGTTTCGCTATGCGTTACAATATAGTCAATGGATATTATGTTTAAATAAAAATGAAGGCGGTCAAATTCACTATACTTGTTAAAACGTGACAGGATGGCTGATTCATGGCAAAGACGGTTGAGTTATTTGTGAAAGAATGGTTAATATTTAAGGTAGCAAGCATGACAATGGAGTTTTGCATGAGAGTGTTAAGGCAGATTTAAATTGTGATCCCAATGGAATGAGTTTGAAATCAAAAATGTATTATCCCCTAGCTGAGATTAATTAATACGACTGACAAACTAAATGGGAATAAAGACTATCTAAAAGACAAATCATCTAAATGCATTCAGCAATGTAATTTGGAGATTAAGAGACAGAGGAACAAAAGAAATAGTCAGTGTAAGAAGAAGACATATGTCTTACAACTTTAGTTAAGTTGATAGTTAAAGAGTTTAACAACTTCTTTAAGTCGGCTGCATTCTCTGAAGCAACTATCGACCAACCTCTTTCCCCTTCTCAAGAAGGGTTCAACGAAGGCAACGAAGGAGGAAATAACTGTTAGGAGAATGTTTCAACTGAAGAGAAGTTTAAGACTTTAGACTCATAACTTTGCTAGTAAGAGTCCCTACTATGATAATTAATCACAGCCACGAAAGTGGTTCCATTTATATTTAATCAATCAAATCCCCAAGCTGAAGTTTCAGAAGGGTCTGGATGAGTAAACGATGAATGCGACAACCTTATAGAACTACTTATAATGACACCTCATAAAGTTATGGCATTTCACTTGGTGTAGTTTTTGAATAAGAGCTCGTAAAAAAGACTTTAAGTCAATTTAATATTCACCCAACACTAGTCTGACTAGTTTCTTGATTCTTTTAGTAGTAGTTGTAGTCTATGGATATCCTATGTATTCTTGAATGGTTAACTTTCAAGGTGATTCTATATGAAAATTTTTAGATTCCATCTCTACTTTAGAGGTGTCTGCCACAAGTATTCTTTGGACACAGAGAACATTATCATTGTTGTTTGTGTAGATATGGCATGCTGCATAGTAAACTCCATAGAGCATTAGTCTGTTTCCTACTTTAAAAATACCATTATTAACTGTTTGGGGTTAGGTGCACACATCTCCAATTAATACTCTTTCATCTCTCAGCACGGACCTGCAGATATTGATATTAGTGTCAACCCATGCATTACTTCTTTGGCCTTAAAGGTTTCGTAAATTAATATGGATGGATGTCTTATTAAAGATGGTGATTCTGATGGGACCCTAGCTTAGAGAGTATTGGTGTTACCATAGCAAAAGAAATTGAAGGTAATGTTCTTGAGATGGGAGTGAACATATTTATTCTTCTGTGATTTACTATAGTTTATTTACTCTCTCAATATGGTGACTCTAAGGAGTCTGTAAATCAGGAGGCTAATAGTTCATACCTTATCCCCGACTTTAGTGAAACTATATGATGAGTCGACTGCTAATCTGGTAATCATATTTGTATCGGAGTAGTCATCAATGATAAAATCCTAGTTACTACGGTACTCCATCTCATGGTAGGTCCTATGAATCCCCTATTTTCCCCATGAGAAGCTGAGAGAGGTTTATCTGATCCTGGATCTTGCTATTGTCCACCTTGATGTACCAAATTAGTGTTAAATGCATAATTAATCATATTGTTTCGGTCACATTTAAGAATGTAAATTAATATGAAAGAAATTTTATCAGATATTGATATTTAGGATGTGTTGAATAAGTTTGATACTGATAGAAATGGTGACCTTTATAAATCAAACTCTTATAAAGGCACAAAATAAACCAAAGTTCCTAATGGCTTTAACTCTGACTATTAATTTGCATCGGTAATGATCGACAGCATTACAAAAAGATGAGATGCCAAGAATGATCTGAGACTCGACCAGCCTTTCTCCCCTCTTAAAGGATCTGCCGATGGTAACGCAGAAAGGAAACATTCAGGTATTCTGGGAGCTGCCCATCTTTGTGTGATCCTCGGAATCATGTTGGCAAAGTCAGAGGTTATCTTTATTTAATTAATTCATAGCCACATATTTGTGGTACATATTTAATTATTATCATCATCATATCATCAAAGGTTTCGTAGGGATTTTCATCTATTATGTATTCTTGTTGTCCAGTTGTCATCAATGCGTTCATTTTAATTATTACCATCAGTTTAAGTACTATCTTCTTCTAAATATTTGAAGCAATTTACTATATAATCATCCCTACCAATCCCTATAAACTAGAAGTCTCGATTTCTAGAGTAATTTTCGCATATGAGGGGTAAGGTTGCATAAGCATTGGTGATGTGTAGAGGATTTCTAATTATTACGAAGGCTGTATTTTTTATCAATTATAAAGAGATATCTGTTTATCTCATGCTCATGATATTGGAGAATTCCTTTTAATTTATTTTTATCAGTTTCCAAGCAGTAAGTAGGGGAAACAAGCTTCATCTAATTTTAATAGTCAGCAAAAAAAATCATGGAATTAATCAAAGATGATAATTAAATTATTGCATTAGAAAAAGCACATGCTCTAGCCATGACTTCGGATCTTCGTGACCGAGTAGTAGGCTGTTGAGGAGCAGAGGTAAGTTCCATCGTCTAACCAATGTAGGTAACTCGCTCCACAGACCCCTGACGGGGTCTATTAGATAAAGAGGGTAATGTTCTTGTCTAACATTTAGAATCTACAATAGCCAACCAATTTTGCTAATTAATTTAGCTCTCTTCACTCAAAGAATATCTTCTCTATGATTTCTCAGCTCATGTATCTTCAGAGAGTCCTGGAGAGATAGGCTATAGTTTAAGAGAGACTCGTGATGGAGGACTTATGATCTATAGGATGTAAAAGAAGGGGACTACTATTAAAAGGGAGGAGTTTTAACAAGAAGAGAGTTTTTCAAGTCATGTAATAATAGGTTCTAGTCTATTAGAGAATCATTTATCCCTTCGGCCTAATACCTCCTTCACAATTGTTCTTCCCTTCTAATCCCTTGATCCATCATAAATCAAACAGCTCTATCCTTCCAACTGACTTGTCTTCCACATCTTTTCCTCCATTACCATGCCTTAAATGAATCCTACATAATCAGTCCTCCTCTTATCTATTCCATTATTACAGTTATCTGCCTTGATTATAAATTGATTAATATTTAATTTAATTTGCATTTTAAATGGCTCCAAGAAGAGCTGGAAGGCTCTAAATTGTACAACAAGCAAGAGGAGAGGAAGACGGACAGGATGATACCAAGCACGATGGCGGTAAAGCAAACATAGAGTGAGAACCGGACCAATCTTGAGAGCCAAAGAGCATACAGAGACAAGTAAAGCGATCATGTCTCCAGGTAAGCTTCTTTCTCTAACAAGCAGTTGGCGGGAGAGCCAAGGGAGTCTTGGACAACAAAGTAAACACAAGAGGAGTGAAAGATGACTCCCAGATAGCACAGGAAGAGAGCTAAACAGAGCGATCTTACTGTCTCTCTTTGTACAAGGATTCCACTTTAGCCAAAACAGAATTGCACTATGGCAACTTGTCTTTCAGGACAGTCCCATTCCTTTTTAAGTGCTTAAAATTAGTCTCCTCTCTTTGGAAAGACAAGCTGACAAGGTGGAATTCTGTTTTGGTTAAAGAGGAATTCCATCGCACAGAGATACACTTCAACTCCTCTGTTGCGCTCTCTTCCAGGATTATCTAGGAGGTGCCTTTCCCTTCTCTGGTATTGATTCTGCTTCCCAAGGCTCTCTTGGCTCTCCTGTCAGCTACTTGTCCATGAAAGGCACTTACCTTACTTTAAGAATGCTTGTCTCGTTGCTGCTTGCTCTTTGACACTAAAGAATGGACTGTTTCTCATTATCTGCTTGTTTTGCCGTCATCGTGTTTGGTGTTTTCTGTTCGTCTCGTTCTGCTCTTGCTTCTGGTGTAATTTAGAACCTGCCAAGCTTGTTTGAATCCATTAAAAATTGATCGATTATTAATCAATTATTAAAGAATACCAGAAATTGTAACTGTAAAATAAGTTCTTTAAATTAGGGGTAGGCGAAGGGGTAGGCGAAGGAGGCATTACCTCTTGAAAAGTATATTTAGATTAAGGGAACTAATTGTCACACACAGAAGAGTAAGATCTCTTCTTCTTCATACTTCCATGCTGCAATGTAATACTCTGAGGGGCCAACTATAGCAACCCTCACCTCCCTTCTGGAGGCTTTTCTTGTCTTCTCCTCTCTCCCCATACGGTTTCTCTTAGCCGCATATGCGGGAAAGGAGGAGGAAGAGGAGGAGCAGGTGTGATGCAGATTCTGTTACCCTAATGAGCCCCTCCATGTTTATATTAATTTTAATCATGACTAATAATTATGTTTGAAAACTATTGAATAAGGAGTTTGACATCGAAGAGGACTTTGGAGAGGTAACTTACTGTTTATTTGGCAGTGAAGATTGTATTATTGATGGTTGGATATGGTTATTCCTTTTTAGTAGGAGATTTGAATACATAAGGAGGTAGATATTCACACTAACTTATAAGTAGAAGTCCTCGGTAGAAACAACATAGTTGACATTTGATCTCCCGTTGCATTTCCTGCTCCTACAATTAAACTCATAACACTTCCAATACATTTCCTGTTCGTATATATGAATAAAAGAGAATTATCATAAGAATCAAAACTGTTCTAAATAAGAAGTACCTCCTAAGTAAAATGCTAATCCCTTCAGTTCTCCCCCTTGACATTTCCTTTCTAGTAACCTTTACTAAAACACTCTTCACTCCAAGACCCCTTTCCATCTTGATGACTAATCTGATTCATTAATTCAATAATACTCCTAAATAACATTCTTAATAATAAATTCCCCTCTAGATTTACTAATTGACTAAAACTAAGATCATTCTGAGTAGGAGATTCTACTCCACTTCTAAGTATCCACTCTCTTTCTATGTAAGATAGACTATCACTGAAGACAGGATAGGTATGCGATGGATCAACAATGGGGAATAAGAATTTCATATGTTATGTTGAAAGAATGAAAATGTAGAGAGGGATAAGCATGGAAGAGGAGAGAGGGCATGGAAGGATATAAGAGATGGGAGGAGAGGGTGTTAGTTCGATGGATAGTTGTTAATGTGAAAATGGTGGAAGGAGAGAGAGAGAGAGGGATAGGTTCAAAGGAGATCAGAGGAGGGGTTAGAGATATGTAAGATCAAGATTTTGGCTTAAATCTTACTTCTTCAGTTTTAATTTAGAATTCATTTGAAAAGCATCTTCTCTAAAGTGAGATATTTTCTTTCTTTTACTCGCATTATTCAATATCTACCTCAGCGCCCAGCAACTTATAAATTCATTAAATTTATTAAATGGAGAGATTACTCCTTTCATTTTTACTGAACTTTCTTCAGACAGGTAAGGCCACTTCCACTGACCTTCCAGCGAAAAAAGGAGGTTCCCGTAGCCTATGAACAAGTGAGAAAGCCCCATCCTGTGCAGGATGATGAACCATCAAAGCCCACTATGTCACGACATTGACCATGGGAAGACTGAGCTAATTCTCTTTGTGATATTCTTCTAACTCATTAGTGAAATTCTCTTTAACAGAGGTGAAAACCCCAGGCTAATCTACTTCTCATTTTCAAATGCTTTATTTTACAAATGTATAGCCCTCACTTTCTCCTTTTCTCTAAACTACTGCTATTTGTACTTGTAGAATCAATGGAAAAAGAAAGTCAGAGATTGGGAAGTAGATATAACAATCAAAATATCTGTGCGTGACATAGGGTACTTTTTGATGTGCAACGTAAACTCTGAACAAGAAACTCAATAAATTATAAATTACGTATGAGAAAATAACCTACAACTTGGGTTGCATTAAGAAATTAGATTAATGAAGCTTATCAAGAGTTGGCTAAATAAATTAATTATCAGTCTACACAAGTCTCGATTGATCAAGGAATAGGAATTTAAGAGATTGATCATGAAGACACTATAGAAGACTGTAGGAATACTGAGTCAAATATCCATTTAGAACCTAGAGATATACCCGCTTGGGAAGGAAGTGGTGTCACTTAGACGATAAATAAAAAGATATAAATAATACTAATAGATGTTAAAGTTGAATAGGGCATTACTGTTAGCAAGCTGAGAGTATGTCATATAAATGATATTACAATATAGAAGGAAAAGAGAAGGTTCAAGTAAAATAATAAGGATCTCAATTAGTATTAATTGCTAACTTAGCAACATGAATAGACATAAACTTGTATATTCGTGTGGTATTCGTAAACCCAAGATTCCCCCTAGGGTTTAAATGAATTAATGGAATAAGAACTCTCTAACAAAAATATCTAAGTAAATAAATTGATTTAGAAACCCGAAAATATTATGATAGAGGATCTCAAAACTAATTGAGCATTGTAACTATTATAATAATTAACGTAATGTAAAGAATATGAGAATTCAATACAACTAAATTAATACATGATGAAGGTGAAATCGAAGACAAAATAAACATATGTCTATCAGAAGCATCAAAGAAGGTGTGAAGAGATATGATTATGAGTACATCACCCCCAC
>JAGYYO010000090.1:0-15053 GCA_021441625.1 Diophrys sp. 3 WChen-2021
GGGTGCACAGAGGTACATGTGACCTCTTTCCTATGGCCCCATGATGTTTAATTACAAACTTAATTAAATGTCATCTTCGAGCATCAGAATCAGAATCTTCAATTAAGATCTCTTCCCCATGTCAGATGATGAAAGTAGTTCTGAAGTTAACAAGTATAACTACAAAGAAGAGGAAGTTTATAATCTATTGATGACAATTAAGAAGACTCCCTATTCATTTTCCTTAGCAATGGTAAGTGGAATGTATTAGCAGTTCCAAACAGCCAAGGCGATAACGAACATGTCCCACTTGTACTCGAGTGGGATCGTTATGACATCGGTGATGTTGCTTGTTTACTTCTGATAGAGCCCATTTGTTGCTGTCGAACTTAATACTCAGTTCTTCCTTTCTCTTCTTTCGGTGTTTGGCTCGATAATTAAAAAATTATTTCATAACTTCGTCTTCTTCGGTTTACTGATCTGGTGGGTGTCTCTGGCTTTCGGTTAAGTTTAAGTTGAATATCAATCACTGACTTTTCTGGTAGGACGTTGATAAGTCTTACTTCTGATATTCATACTCACGTTCTTTATCGTTTGTTTCCGCAGATTTAATCTGATAAAAGTGACTATTTGTATTTTCTATATTGCTCTTAATATCTTTCTCTCAGTTAATACAGAGTCTAAGCCCAACTAATATAAATCCACTTGCATTGAAGGCTAATCTTTTAATCATCTCCCAAAAGAGGGATTAGTTTTGAAGCTCATCTCTTTCGGTCTTTAATTTAATTATTATAGAGCACATTAACTCTAATTCACATATTCAATCTAAGGGTCCTTAGATAACACTTATGTGCTTGTGTTGTCTAGATTGAATAGACCTGAAGCAGAATTTCAATGAGCATATGTTACTAGCCCTACTTGCAGTCTTGGTTTTGGTGCATCTTCGCAAAGATGATCATTCGTGTATTTGAATTACAGGAAGAGTGATTACAGAGTGTCTCTCTTTGGCTCTTAAGTTCTTAAGAATCTCTCTGCTTTCCAGTAGCAAAATGACTTCCCTAATTAAAGACTACTGCGTTGCGACTATCTCTTCTACTCATGCATTTTTTAACTGCATACGCAAGCGATAAAAGATTCTGAAAGCTCTGTTACTTTAATTGAATCAAAGCTTCATTCTCATAATACATCATAGAGACTCTCTAAAACAATTCATGCAGTGATTCACAAGTAGTGACTTGATCATCATATCTGCATCATTAAACCATTGATTTTTATAAAAGAGTTGGCTTTCGGTTCACATCTGTCTTGGAAGTTTTTGAAGGTTATAATATTTTAGTCAAGTCTTCCTCATCTTTAGATTGATTTCAAGCCAATGCATTGTAGGTGAGAAAGCTCTCACCTCGACTACTAAAGGGGTCCTCTGCCACTTGTTCGTATTTCTTCCTAATTATTAATTCTAATTCACTGTCAGTTCTTGTTCAAACCAAGAGAATTCTGGGACTCTCTTGTTAAATCATGTTGCTGAGCAGTCTCAAAAAGAAATCAGAGAACCTAGTAAAGCTCTTGAACTAAAAAAGGATGAAATTTAAAACATACATGAGAAACATTGAAAAAGCAAAGGTTGAAACCCATCCATCGCAAAGTAAAAGAACTAGACTAATTTAGAAAGCATGATGAGTAACTATGTGGAGTATAAACAATTAAAAGCAAGTAAAGAAATCAGAGAAGCAACACATATTAATCTTTGTTTCCAACATGATAGACTGTCTCCCCAAGTCTTTATAAGTGGTCACCATAGTCTGAATTTAATAATTAAAGATGTATCAAATATAATCAATCAATTATAAAACAAGTGTTTAAGATTTAATTATGGGATTAATGGGGTTCATAGCCTGCATTCCCATGGCTTTGGAGAAAGATTCTTTGACAGTCTTTATCTGTCACACCACAATTTCCTTACTAATTACTACCTCACCTCTTAGGAGGTGCACAAGATAAAGCCTAACCAAGGCTTCTCTTACACAAAACAACCTATTGATATATATGGCTATGGAACAGTTAAGGGAAAGACCGATGATGAAGTTATTGGCTAGACGTGATCACATATTACACTCTGTCTTTGTAGATGGTGTCAAGACTAACGTAATTGTCAATAATATTGAGGATTTACTATTGGAAATGATCTCCATGTTGGAGTGGGTGCCTCAATTTCAGGATGTCTCAACTCAGATTTAAAATTCCACACTCTCCTATACATGAAATCAAGAGACTCTAATAAAGTGGAGTGCATACAGTTGCCACTTTTGTCTGTCAAATAATCTCTGGCCAAATAGAAGTTCAAATGGTAGGAGCTGTTAATACTATTCATACCAATGAGTTCAATGTGGAGACTGTTGTCTATAAGGTACAGTTTGAGATGATGGAGGTTAAGCCAAGATTAGACTTCACAGGAGACATCACAATTAAAGTTAGAAATATATCTTTGCAGTTGATTCCAATGATAGAAACAGAGATGATGATAAAGAGGAATTACAAATGCTTGTTGATGATGAATTCAAGGATGATTTTTTCTTGTCCTGGCTTCTTGCCTTAGCTCATAAACAGGATTTAAGAGGGATTATTATGAACACCCCTTAAAAATTAGACTCCATTATATTAATAGTTTATCAGAAAGGTGTAATTTCAGAGAGATCACCGATATAGAACAGAAAATAGAAATAATGGAAGTCGAAATGGTGAGGTTACCTTTGCTAATGTATAAAAAGCTAAAGCCAAGAAGATCTCCGAAAGTATGAATAGAATATAAAACACTCAAGAAAGCATTCGAACACTAAACTTCTTTAATCAAATTATAAGAATCCGAGACTCTTAATAAAAGAAGTAGAAAACAACGGAATCAACATCCCTATCAAAAAGAAACTAAGCAAAGTAGAGTCCCAACAAAATCAAGCAATGCAACAAATGAGTGACTATTCCTCAGGAGCAATCTAAGCCTTCCATTCTCAAGACAGCAGAGACAGAGAAATCTAAATCCTAATGAAAGACATAAATTAAATAAATAATGTACAAAAAAGAAATAATTAATCTCCCTTGCAGACCAGTTAAAGAGACTTTCACTGAAACATTTCATATAATTATCTATACATAGGATGAATAAGACGAATTAATATCTAATGTAAAAGATAAAGCAATTCAAGAGGCAATGGATAGAGGATCTATATAATAGAATAGACCAATGTTATCTTCTGTCTATGTGGGAACGCAAGGGGTGGGTCAGGCACAGGATCAAGACCTATATCAAGTGCAGGAGGGCTTTATAAGTAAAACTCAATAGCTAAGAATAATTAGGTAATAAGGTGTTTCAGTATAGCAGTGTCTGCTATGCATTAGAATGAATTTGATAATACACATTTGAGTTATTTGAAATAAGATGCAAATGAGGGGATATAAGAGGGATATGAAAAAGTTAATTTAACTACTGATCAATGGAAAAAGGGAGGGACAGCATGCACAATAAGGACCACTTGAAGGCAGTAGATAATGATCAGTACCGCAGAGAGGTAATGGAAGCATCCAAGTAAGAATAATCTACAGAGTAACTTTAAAAACAGAAGATCCGTAGAAGTTTTAACCTTGCACAAAGTTCTGAGTATGAAGACAGATATGACAAAAGATAATAACCATTGACTGACAAATGAAAGAAAGACTAGACATTTAGGTCAGGATTGATGATGTAGTAGATGTCTTGGCTAAAGATTAGGAGACAATGAAGAAAGAATTTTCTTTCGAGTCCTTTAAGAAAAGAATTGATGAGTCTTTGAAAGAAGAGGTTTAGAGTGAAATATCCAAAGCCTAAGAAGGCATTGAAGAACAAACATCACATAAACTATCTGTATTAAAGAAAATCTTAGTGAGGCAATGGGCAAGAAAGAGTCCTTCGAAAAACAAATAGAGTTGCTGAATTTAGAAATTCAGACTTCAGATAATTCATGCAGTGTAAGTACATAGAAAGACAAAGACTAAAATCTTGTATCAATCATCTGTTCAAGGAAGATGTAGATATGCTCCTTTATGTAAGGTGATCTCGCAGAAAATAGTTAACGAATTAGATAAAACAGACCACATTCTTAACAAATACAACGTCAATGTTAGCAAGATGGAAGAAGATTGAAAGACATTGGGGTGTTTAACAATTATGCAATTGTTGAAGATGAATATAAATCAATCATCGTATGTGATTTTACCTCAATTGATCATGTTACTAGAGTGATGAAGAAACATAGGTATAGATACTATCGTCCATGTGAAAGGTCCATTCGCAAGCCCATAAATGAAAATAGTAAGTTTATCATTATAAGATTAATTAATTCATTGAAACCTGACTAATGCTATAACTACTAATGATTTGGGAGAGGAAACAGTTAATGAATATTTAAATAGATTGACACCAATCGAACTCAAGTGTGATATTAAAAGACATCAATAGTAATTTATTAGTATTAGTGAGGTATTTGATTTTTAGATGATGATGAGAGGGATCTATCTTAATCATCAAACATTCAGGGAATTCCTTAAATATATAGACTTCTATGCACTTAGCACATCCTTCAAAGGCTTCCCAGTATTCTCAAGAATATTTTTATTTTTGTTTGCCATAGAAAAGAAATTGGATATATATGGATGTGCCGTTGAATACATACGCATTTACTGCTGAGAGGTCCTAAGCTAGAGTAGACAGTGCATCATCCAATAGAAATTCTTTAAATACAATAAAAATTAGGAAATTTAACTAGACAATTTAAAGAACTTGAATACAACTAATGAAAAAAGTAAAAGATTAATATATAGATCCTTGAGGATCTCCTTAACAATTTTGTGACCACTATGTTCCAATATTCTTCAAGCTGAGATCACAGATGTTATATATGAATTAACAAAATGTGGACTGCAGTTAGTCTTAGTCATAATTCAATTAACATCACTGCCTTCTCTTCTCCCTTCAGTGTCTTTCAAGGAGGAGAACAACTCTAACCTGTTCCGGGTTTTTGGCGGAACATTTGAATTACATGAGTTGGTTCTCCTCCAGGATTCCTGGATTGTTTCAAGAGAACTTAATGGTTAAATGTTCTAGCAGTGCTGGCTGGATTTTTCCTTCTATACCCAGACGTTGGGAAGTAAGACTGAGCCAGGAGACCCAGTCTTTTGTTTAAGGAGTTTACCTCCTAAGGGAATGGAGTGGAAGTAGCTTCCAGGGATACTGGCACAAGGCCAATCCTTTCGGAAGCTCAACTTCCTATGACTTCTTCCACAAAAGGGAGGAAGTGGTCTTTCGACTCTTAAGAAGAGTAACTGAGATGAAATGCTTAAAGAATCTGGCAAGACCTTCAGACAATTCAAAGAACCAAAGGTTAATGAATTCAAACGCTCGATGTGCATTCAAAATCTTAAGGATAACTTCTTGGTCAAGATTTTTTACACAACAAGAGGGCTTAAGCAAACAAATGATGGTCCCAGTAAAAATCATTTAAATAAAATAATTAATTATGAAACTACTTATAATGGTTCCATGACTTCATTCTGTCAAGATGTATCTGATGACATAGACACTCAAATTGTGGGAGGTCTTGATGCTTAACAAGTTACACCCAATAATCAAGATTTCATTGACAACGAATAATCCTCTTCCGTCAGACTGCAACAGGTAATAATTAGAGGCACAAATAGGAAACTTAATTAAAATGTAACATTTAATAGGTTTCAGTGGATTTATTTTATGTAGAGATGTGCTCCAACTGAGTGTTGTTGTAAGAACCTTTTTCCACCTGGCAACTTGACTATTGGGGCCTTATAAGCTTTAGAGAGAATGTACTCGTCTTGTTTTCTCTTATTGTTTTGATGATGTTTCATCGAAGATTTATTCTGGTATTAGAATAAAGTTGAGATCCTACTTATCTAAGCTTAGTTTATCTTGATCCATAAAAAAACATTAATAAGAACCCTAATAGCCAAACCATTTGAATTCACTAACAAGGTAATGCATATTTTATATTCAGTTGTTGTATCTTCGGATTAAGATGCATATACTAATCTTAAGTTAGTAAGGTTTCCATTTATTAATTAAGTATCAATGAATCCAATTCACCTTTTCACTAAATGTCCCCTTACCCAATCCTGGAGCTAGTAGAAAACGAACTCCTAACTCCGGAGTTCGTCTTAACGCATACAAAACCGAGAAGCATTTTAAATACTCTAGTCTTCTCCCTTCCGTATGAAGAAACAGGGAATGCGCTATCTAGATTATAGTTACCAACTAAATCAAGCAAGAGAAGATCACATTCTATCTGTCTTACATGACATAGGTAAAAATTGTGATCTGAAAAATGTTAAAGATCCAAGAAAAGATGTGTAATATAAATCTATATATATGATTATTAGAAACTGCAAACATTTAAATAAGGACTTGGAGAACATATTAAAGTTGGTGGAGGCAGTTCTAAATAAGACCAAATCTATCAATCAATCTAAACTAATGTATAGATTAATCCCCTTAAAGACTTAAGATTAGACATAAGAGCTTTTCACATAGCATAAGCATTAGGATCAAGAGGGTAGAGTAGATTATCTAGTCATATTAGAACTAAATGATAAGGAGGTAATAATGTCTATGATATAGCTCCTACATCTTCATTGCTAGAACCTAGTCTAATTTGAATAGACGATCTTCATTAACTCATGAAGACCAGACTAATAATTTAACTGTAACTTTATTCTCATAATAATTTGTATTTGATAGACAAGAGATCATATCTAATTCATTTGATAAACCTAAATAAAATTAATTGTCCCATTAATAAATGATTGTAGATCCATCATGGGTATTTAATTAATGGAGCTAAATTAATCCAGAGAATTAAATGCTCCTTAGAGTTGGGATAGCAGTCTAAGGCCATTGTCAAACCCTTTCCTCTGTTGTCTGGTTTTGGGAAAAAGGACGTTCACGTCTGGTTCTTCTTCCCCAAGTCTTTGAGCGCCTTGTTAGGCTCCACTTCTCACTTCCTAAGGAGCGTTCTCCCTGTCTTGTCGATTCACCACCAAGTTTGACTGATCCATTCACTCGATTCGCTCCACTTGGGGTAAATCGACAGGAACAGGAAATGGGTCAATTGAGCCCTCATGTCTCCCTTTTAATTAATGGCCTAAACACACACAAAAATGTTTAGAGAGACTGCAGGATGAACAGAAGTACTTGGGCTCTTAAAAAGAGAAAGAGCAAAGAATTCTAAAGAGGAAAAGAAACGCTCAATAAGACGAAACCCATTGGTAATGTTTCAGGTCAGGAATCTGACCTGAAGAAGATGATCCTTCATTAATGATTAATAGTTTATAAAACTAAGGCAGTCAATGAACTAAAAGGGAGACGATTAATTACAAGAGTTAAGAAGGCTATTCCACTTGTGTGAAATAGTATTTAGTATAAGAAATACTTCCAGATGTTTCAACTGTGATCAATGCAAGTGTTAGACCAACTGCAACCTCCATAACTGAGTACTATAGCCTATTACCAATTCAAAGGATATCCTATTTTATTTAGGATATGAAAAATATCAAATATAACACCAAATCGAATTACCTGCAGTAATCCACGTAATGCCAAGTTAAGGAGGAAGTCAGAATATGCAATTTGAGTGTCTCCATAAAGCAAGATCCTATCTTCTACAATAATATCAGTCAGTATAAATATCAATGTCTCAGCTACATACTAAATGTATGTCCTTATTGGATGTAGACTAGACTATGCAGTGATCCTTGTCTTACCTGATTAGTCATGTACATTCCCATGGATAAAAGAGTTAAGATGCCAGATCCTTTTAGAGGGGTGTTGTCAACAGTGTAGAAGAGTAAATAGAAAGTAAATGCAGTTACATTAGTCTCTAATATTGATTGGTTGAAGATTAGTTAAAGGCAAGCTTAATTTAATTAAAATGAAGAACGTTCAGACTACTTATTGTAGTGGGATTAATGTTGAGTCTGCTTTAGGCACATAAAGCAACTGGAAAGAGCGGATAAGGGAAAGAAGTGCATCATAATCATAACCATCTTCATGATGATCACACACATGATTATTCTCATGGCCATGCACATTGACACTCACATTACCATCATAATTCCCATGTAAATCCCATAGTCCAACTAAAGAGAATCTTAGACATGCTTTGTCATTTTATTTGTTAGTCAAATTAGCTAAAAAGTAATTCTTCACTTCTAAGAGTTTGTAGATTTCCTGAAAGTATACTTCTCTCAGATGAAGGCTTAAGAGTTAGCTATTGGATAATCATCATTGGCGCTCTATCAACACTAAAGGCTAATGGGGTTTCTTTGAACAATGGACTTTAATAAGCTAATTAGCCACCACACGTTTTCCTATCAATTAACTTAATAATAAATAGATTTAATGGCAAAGCCAGGCATTACCCAGAGAATATTTAAAAAACCCAGAGACTTAATCAAGAACCAGATTAGGGATGAACACAGCCTGAGTATTGAATGCTGAGCTTACCTAACTGATGAGTATCCAATGTTCCCTCCTAAGGTCCTATTTAGTACCAAAATCTATCATCCTAACATTGATAAACTCAGAAGAATCTGTTTGGATATTTTAAAAGACAAGTGGCCTCCTGCTCTTTAAATTAGATCTGTAAGTTAGTACTGCAGTATTTATTAACTATATATTTATAGGGAGAACGTGGGATGTGAGCTGGCTAGTTGAGGTAGAGAAGGAACGAGCTTGCAGGTAATTAGACTTTAGGGTATTACGAGTAGTGGGGTGAATAGTTCTTCCCATTTAGTAGTGGTTGCTGATAACTCATAGTAATGAACAGGTTCTAATACTTTTATTTCTATGTGGGGATATTGTCTTAACTGTTCGTGAAACTATTACCATTCTTGAGACTCTAAGCTAGCAGTTTATTCTTGATTTCACCTGACTTGATGTTTTCCCTGCTAATAGATCAACAGTAGGTGTGATGATACCCTCTCTACTATATCCACTTGCAGCTATCAAAATGCAAAACCAACCTCTGTACCGTCTTATTCGCTGTAACTGAAAAATTCTCAGCCCCTCCCACAAGCACTCCTACAACTAATACAATCAGAATAGGACCCCTTCTTCAAATCACTCAAGCTTTGATTAACATCACACCCTACCACTCCTATTCTGAGCTTTACCCCTAAAGAAGTTCTTTCCTTGAAATCAACAGATCAACATCTACATCTCCAACCCTCATTACTCCACAAATGCATTCAATTCTGCTAATAATCCTTAACTAAAGAAACATGATTCAACAGGAGCAGAAGTAAACGAAACCTCAGCAAATGAAAACAACAACTGGATAGGAGAATATGCAGTAGATTCTACTACTAACATGGCTACATGTGATGGACATGCACTGACTACTGCTTACACTAAAGTTCTGCATTAGAATATGGATGTAGTTGATCTATTGAAGTTTAAATGCTATTTTACATGGGGTTGTGTTCAAAGACATTTGGAAATCGATTTAGATAGATGGATAGAGAGACCTAATGATAGAAGGAGGGATGCTCATTTGTATTATTTGGTTGAGTGGAATTAATTAAGGATTATGTTTTAAGAGTGGTATAAAGAAAGATGTCTTAGGGCTAAGAGGGCATATGAAGTGACAAATCAGCATTATTAATCTACTTTAGATGAGTTGAGATGATTATTAAGGATGCCTTTTAGATGTTTCATTCACTTTACATGGATAAGTACTACTTCACCAATCTTTATCTAATGTATTTCCATTATCAACATGTCTCTCCAAAGTTTTTTTAGTATCGAGTTTTAAATTAAGTTCTTTATTCACTAAAGTCTTTGAGATTTCTTTGCCAACTGTTCCTCCTGTGCCCTCAAATAAAACACTATCTAAGACAGAGGTTTAGAAGTACACTCAGGAATGGTGAGTGTGAGTGGTGACCCAAGTGGGTCTGAAGAAAGTGTAGGAACAGAAATATTAGTAGTCATTATTTGACTTGGATGAGAAATAATGTAAGTGTTCAAACAAGAAATAAAAGGCATTGATTAAACACATTGATTTCTTTAACTGCTTTATTTAAGAATCAAAAATGTAGAAACAGAAAATATCGAAGATACTTTATTATAAAAAGTGAGGGATATCTGTGCCGAAGAGTGAGTCTACTTTCTAAAATCCTTTCCCATTAGTTGTCCGCGTATTACATCTGGGGAGCTATCTCGACTAGTAACAGGGACCACAGATCCTTTGAAATTCACTTATAAATGTCACATTTATTCCATCATGCACTTGACTAACGAAATATCTATCTTCTAAGAATCTATATTCTTTGACTTGTTGAAGTAAACAGTTTTAGGTGGAAGTCTTTACATTGGAAACATTTATAAAGACTAACGGAAGGTTGAGATAGTTAAAGCTATCAGCTTTTTCACAAGCTATTAAATAATCCATAACTCATCACTGTTGACTATTGTCTTCAAGTAATGCGATTGCTGAAGAAGAAGAACAGCAAACATATGTTAATTTGACACTCATCCATTGATGTCTAACAAGAATATGTCGACCTTAAACGATGAAGAAGCCATCCCAAGGCAAGAATGAATTCTTCGATTTAATCGTGGGTTAGTGATTTAATACATTATTATAAATAACAAATTGCATGATTATTTCAACCTCTCGTAGTACAGTTAAATCCCACAACAAGTATGTAGCTTAAGAATACATCTTAATAGGTAACCCAACATACATTACTGCCCCAGACCTGACTTCTAACAATAAATTTTAACTCCACCTGCCAACCACTGACCCATTGACATGGCTCTGTACTACAGGTACTAGTTCATCTTGCGTGTACTATAACTTTGATTTCAATAAAGGTCTTTGTTCCAGATTGGATGGATGTAAATTTATAAATCTAGAGTTCCTTCCTTACCTCAAATGAATTGGATAGGGGCCTATGATACTACCAATGTCTTTCGACATTTTTTTAAAGCAATGAATATCTCCTTAATACCAAATTCAAAGAGTGTCTTTATGTAAGCATTTAAAAGAAGCAATAGATTGACCTTACTTAAGGGAAGCCTTAAAACAGAAGAGGAATCTCTAGATACCAAGTGTAAATAAGCATCCCTTTGACTAGTATTAATCATTGAGACTAGTTATAGTCATACCTTAGAAAAACACAGACATAATAGATGAGGAGAGTGAAATTCTTACAAGAGAATTAGAGAACCATATTAAAAGATGAATGAATTTATCATTGTTCCAAGCAAGACTTGGTGGGAAGATTAGACTGATAGTGAGATGAATATTGAGAAAGATAAGCAATATATTGAAAGGCAGATGGAGTTAGCAACATTGATGTTGATGCTAATGATGTCTAAAGTGAGAGCGCACATGAAGCAAAGCTGAATCATTGTCGGATAATGACACTAATAAAATGGATAAGCCAGAGCTGATATGTTCGAAAGAGTGAGAGAAGCATTCGAAGCCTGGTATTTTAGGATACAAAAGGATAAAACTCATGTAATAAGCAATGGTAATGGGAAATTCAAGAGGAGAGTAGGTAAAGATAAATATACATATAGGTTTCTTCCAGACGTATGAGAAATAAGAACTACACAAGAAACTTAACAAGCCTATAAATTATGTGCTATGAGAACAATGAAATATAGTGTGAGGTATGTAAGGATAAGGTTAATCGAGACTTTCATTCAATAAAGGACATACTTTACAAGAGCAAGCAAGATGTTTTTGTGGTTTCGGGTTTCGGAGTTTGAGAGTTTGGGGTACATTCTGCTTGCTTTCATTCCATTTTCCAATGTAAAGTCCCTTTCTATTCTTTCTTTATAATCATCTAACTTGTACGATTTTTTATTTGAAAATGTGAAGATAAGAGCTATGAATCATCTCAGCCACTATGATTATAATTATCTCAAAGTATTCCTGCATTACGAATAACAGAACAAACTACATTTAAAAAGTGGCATTGAAGAGAGGATCCCAATCTAATTAAACTACAGAGATACCCCCAAGCAGATGAATTTCAAACGTCTGTATAGTTTGTATGACTTTGAGGATTGGAAGAGCTGTTTTGGCTCCTCGATCATACCACATGTTAAACCTTGAAAGAATCCTGGTTAGGGAGATACTCCGAGGACAGAAAGTGCATGAAAGCAAAGTAGATATTTTAAATTGATGACCGCCACACTATAAGTGTAATTTACTTTTTGAGAAACTGCATTAAAGGAATCTAAATTGAATCTAAGCTAGTTACTGGCCATTCCCTTCTAGAAAGATAGCTCATTTAAAATATCTACAATGGCAAAACAAGACATTAAAGGGAAAAAGCTAGACAAAGCGCGTGCAATAACGAGCATGCTCAAGACAAGCACAATAGTGCAAGTGTAAACTAGAGACAAACACATAAAAGCAAGACTTGCGCAAGATTCTTCATATTTACCATATTGCTTCTTTATTCAGGTTCTAATTTCTAAAGCCCACTAGGAGCTGCTTATTTTCTTGAGCAACACATTGTTTATAACACTTGGAGACCATATGATCTAACTTAACCTAGCTGGGACGAAGAAAGTTGGAGGAGTAGGTATTCAATCAAAGTTATGGTAAATGAAACCTAGATGGATAACAGAGGGACTATTGCAAGTACAAAGAGAATGATTAAATGCTGGAACAACACCTGATGAAGCACAACCAAAAAAACAGAATAGATAAAATCAGCAACCCACTGTTTCGGAACCTTCGTTAGTTCTCTCTCTTCTGGGAGATAGAGTTCTTGAGTAGATCTTCTAGAAGTAAGCCTTCATATTAGGGTATTTAAATCCGACTTGACTGCGATCCTTTCACACACTGTAAATTCAATTAAACTAAAGAATCTTACCTTTTCTGGCCTGTCACTAGGTCGCGAATAAAGTACATGGTTATATTTTCTGCATCCGGGAGAAGCATATCGCAATCTATAGTCAAGAATCGATGCAGAGCCCTTTCAGTTGAAAATTTGGCCAATATTTCCTTCACGTTTAGACTCACAGTCTCCATAAGTGTTATTCTTTGAAATATCTGAATCTGACATAAATACACTTACAAAAACTTTATTATAAAGTAGGCGTGAGAGTTGTTCTTTAAACAGAATCTCGTTTTTGAATGTATGAACCAGTAATATTACTTTCCTGCTCACCGAAATTCTCCAACAGATTTCTTTCATTGGTAATCCTAATTCTCTATTAAATTATAATTATTAAATGAACTTTGATTTGAACACAAATCAGAATAAGAATTCTTCTTAGCTTCCTTAAGCTGCAATTATCTGACTATGACGACGTAGAAGGTATTGAAAGAACGGCATCCTAAATGAAACTTCTAAGAAGCTGCCAGACAGATGGACAAGAGTCTAAAATGTGTCTGATGGTTTGGGCTCTAAAGTTCACCTTTACGATTTTCATTCGGAAAAAACTCTTTACTAGCTATTCATTCCTCCTAGATTCTCAGATAAAGCGAGTGAAGCAGAAGTGCACTTCGAGCCTCTGCAAGCTTTGAAGACGCTCACATGTTTATCCCTCGAAACCTATTCTCTTTCTAAAGATCAATTATAAGACAAATAATTGTTAGTTTTACTCTCATTGAGGAATCATAGAAATATTAATCCCGATGCACCTAAAAGTCATAATAACTTGTTTCAATATGCTGATGAACTAAGAGACAAAAGATGTTTGTCCACACATTGCTAATATGATTGTTAGACTTGAAGATAAATCGAGTGAAAGTTATTTATCTTAACTTGGAATGAAAGTTATTTCTCCTAAGATGATTTCCAACCTCCTAAGCGACACGGCTCCCAATAGTTGAACATGAGTGATGTGTTGAGACTTGCTGAACTTGTTGTTGTTTAGGGTCAACTTATAAAGAAGCTTCAAAGGCCCTTTAAATAAGTCAAGCATCAGTAAGTGGATAACTCGATTTAGGAAAGATGCAAGCTTCTGCCAAAGACTTAAAGTTGCTTAGAATAAATTAAAAGTAAATCATTTAAGAACTATGATGATGCAGAATGACAGAATCCCTAATTGGGGAGAAGCAAAGATGTCCCTTCTAGAGCAATAAAACCAAAGAGTAGGCACAAGGACTCTTAGCAGAATATATAAAAGAGACTTTAACTTGAAATATAAATGCATACGGTACATAGATAGGAGAGCGAACCTGAACCACAACCTTATACTTAGATAAAAGTTCGCTGAGAAGTTTCTTGATTGCTGGACATGGGAAACACCATAATAAACATAGATGAATCTTCGATTCAGCAGACTAATTACACTCGTTTTGAATGGCAAAACAAAGACGAACCTAACACTTCCACTCATAATTAGAGAATTTCTCCAGTTAGCATTATATTATCAATGGTATCTAATGGAAGGGTTTTATGTCTGTGGGATAAGGAAACATAATACAGATAGATTTATACTATTCGTTTAGAGCCTCATTCACTAACTGGTCAGTTTTGGATGATGGACAATGTGTCCTTTCATAAGTGTGCCAAAATGAGAAAGGTTTATCAAGAATGGAGGATTCTTATTCTATTTACGGCCCCTTACTCTTTTTATGGATCTCTAATTGAAGGGTTTTTCTCAGTTTTGAAGAGAGGCAATTGGAATGCCAATCATTAATATATGAGCGTAAAGTAAGTAATTAATGCTAACTTGCTTTAGAAGCCAATTTAAAAACCTAGCAGATGCATTTTTTGAGAGAACCAAGTAAGTGCACTCAGATACAATCAAAGGACTTTGGACAGAGTCCATCAGATAACTTTCGAAATACCTGATGCTGAAAGAGATTTAAATTCGAATCCATTGTTCGATTTAGATTAATACATAAATCTTTTAACAGTGTTGGAGATGCAGAATACCAGATCCAATCCCTCTCCCTTCCCTCCACCCCCCAGTCCTCCAATCCCCTTCCTTCAATTAATCATAATTCCCACCATTCACACTTTCTCTCTCTCTTCATCCATTCTCG
>JAGYYO010000091.1:0-14952 GCA_021441625.1 Diophrys sp. 3 WChen-2021
TAAGCCATTTTTGAATTTCCATTTGGCGGTTCCCATTTACTCTTGACTATTTAATCTGCTACAAGTATCATAAGTTATTTATTTCGTAGCGTGGGTCTCCTCCGTTTCTGATTTAGTTGCAGGTTAGCAATCTTTGTCCTGATATTTGACTTCTTTCATTTCACTCATCTAAGAACTAGATAATGCATTAGCTTCGGTAAAACAAGACCCGTTTCTTTTTGCGACATGCTCACTTTCAGCTTAAACTCTATCTGTTGTACCATTACTCCTCTCTGCCAACGCTCTTGTTTGACTTTCATTCGTATGCTTATCTGACTGATCATCACTTGTGTGCTTGTAATTCACCTTAATCCACTACTGCATTTTTATTTTTTTGAAATCTAATTCTAACAAATCTATTAAATCTACCTGTCTAGACTATATGTCTATCTTCCTATGGTGTTCTCAATCCTCTATCTATTAGCTGGCACCTGTTCTATCTAGGCTCTCTCTTATCTTGGATCCTAGTTAATGCTTTTGGAAAGAGATGGACTGGACAGTAATCTGGTTATAAGAGTTCCCTCTCATCGAACGTGTTAGAGTTGATGATGATGAGCAACTATCATACAAGTTAAGTATTAATCAGTGACGGAAGCATTATAGGTCCCTGGCTTCGAGCGATGTCTTTTGGATTCTGTCAGATTTTCTCTGTTTAGTTCCAGTTGCTTGCATCTAGCTCTCATTGACTCTCATCTGTATTTGATGGTGATTGAGTTGTCCTTTACCATCTGCTACTGTCCTGTCTTCTGTGTCCAAGTCCATGTAGTCATCCTCATGCACCTACTCATTCAATTTTCTTCTCATCATTCCACATAACTAGAATCTTTGTCTTGTCTTCCTCTTTCTCCATTTCATCCACTTACTTGGAATAGTCAATTTCCACGTATAGTGTGAGGAGGAGACTAGGTTCCACTGACATGATCTTGCTAGTATTCCATTTGCAATGGTTAAATGTAATTACCACTCATGCTGCCAGGCGGGGTTTTGAGTTGATGATAGTTTTCGTGAATTATTCTTACAAAGCTCTAGGCTAGTCTTATTGAAGAAAGATAATGTCTGATTCAACTTTAGCAAGTGTTTTACTTAGTGCAGCGAGATTCTCTAGCTTGGCTATGGAGTGACAGTTCCAGGTCAGGATGCTTAGATTTCCTGAAATATTGTCATTTGCAGTCACTCGTTTATTGTATCTTCTAGGATATGAACCCTCATTGTTTACTCTTTAGATTTATTGACTTATTTAAATTTATTAATTAGGCGGGCTTTTTCAGTGGTGCTGATACCTCCTTCTGCCTTTGATGAATCATTTCTCTAGACGTGTCTCTCTCTCATCAGGCTTGAAGAATACAATAAGATATCCTAGTGTCATAAGCCTGTTTCTCACTTTGCAGTAGTCCATCTTCTATCCTGCCTCGTCTCCGTCAGTTTGTATATGTATGGCACTCTTCCAGATTATCTCATTAGATTTCCATTCTTGGCAGCCGAGCATAGTGAGTTCCTGGCTTGTTGTTGCCTTGATTCCTTTTATTGGGCCCATGGCCGTCTCTGTCTCTCCTCAGCCAGTGCTTGCCTCAGATGATCTTTGATGAGTTCCCATGTAGCCTCAGTGTTGCGGTTATCCAGCCATTATTTAGGCGGGGATGAGTCCCCATTGTATTCTTCTTTCCTCTGCATTGCTGCTGTCATCCTATTGCTCAGTGGGAGATCTTCTGGAGGTTCACCTTCTCTTTCAGCCGCACCACCCGTCTCTATTCCCAATTTAGGTCTTTGATCTATCAGAATCATTCCATGAGACTACTGACGGCTATGCCATTTCTTCTTCCAGATTTTGCTGCCATCTCTTCGTGTTTGAGCATCTTTTGTGACCTAACCTTCAGTTGTTTCACCAACATTGGGGTTGTGATCATCTTCTGGTTTCTCAGCTGCATGACTTAGCACGCCAGATATTTTCCTCATCATTCGATGAATGATTTTTAATTAAAAGATCAACTATAATATAACCCTCATTAAATATTTATTAAAGAGTGAAGGTGGAGGGGGAGGAGGGGGAAGCCACTTCTTGTCAGGGCTTGGCAGGCTTCTGTGAGGACTCGGTGGACTCCTTTACCACCTTAGGAGTAAGTCCTTGTTATCTGGAACTTCATTCTATGGGGACCATAGCAGAGTGTCTTCTGGAAAACATCCAGACATTGGCAGGACCCTCTTATTGATCCCCATAGGCTCCAATTAAGACCAGGTAAGTCATCGAAAGCAAAACCTGTCTCATTTAAATTCAAAAATGGCGCCTTATTCAATTCGATTTGATTAACTCTATATGTCTTAATTAAACTCTTTAATGTCTTCTTTGTTAATTCTACTCTTCATTTTGGATGTCTTATTACGGAAGAAAATGGAGAAGGGGAGGCGAAGGATGAAGATTAAGTGAGGGGAGGGATTGAGTAATCATTTATCAATAATTTCTATCCATAATGTTAGCTTTGATTAATTTTTTAAGCAGTATGGCCTTGATGCCATGCCTCCCGGTCTTTCTTCTATAACCTTTATGGAGGACTTTCGAATTCCCTCATGTCTTCCCAAGAGGTCTTTAAACTCCGAATTTAAAAGGAGATGATGTGTTGTGTAGTTAGTTACACGGCATGCTTAATTATGTACCTCCATCTTTAAATTCTATTTAATTCTATCTGATCCCTATCTTCGATCCCTGATTATCTCAGAACAGATGCTGGGTTTAAATAATCCATTGCATAAATATGTGAAGAGTTTAGATTTTCGATTGAAATAGATTAATAGAAAATTTAGAAGAAATCAATATTTGTCTTACCCTATTCAATAATCTTTAATCCCCCACTGTTACAGTTGAGATTGCAAGAATCACCCCAACATGAGTAAGAACACACCCCTTAAGATACACAAATGCAGCTCCAAACACTCATGATATATTCATTTCGTCATCAATTCTTAACATATCCTCTCGCATTCTCATCTGTAACAACTTCGCACGCAACCCACCTCTATCCCCCATACTAATCCCCTACTCAACACATAACTCAATCTCAATATCCTCCATTACATTTCCCTCTATAATAGCATCTCCTTCACAACGATCATTTCCTTATATAAAACATAACTATTGATACATTATTCAATATGATAATCACTTAGTAATGTCATTAGATATCATAATAATACTAATGTGATAGTTAAAGACAACAGAGTAGAATGGGTGCAATCAGTAGAATCAATAGTTATAAGTTAAGGTGATAGTTATAGTTAATTAATGTGGATGAGAATGGTACGAGAATGAGAGGGAGGGAGATGGAAGTGATGGAAGAGAAATGGGCGAATAGGAATTAGATTAATGGTATTTGGATTAAGTTAACTAATATTATATGAGTTAGTTATTCTTCAATTTATAAAGAAGGTAAGGAGAACATGCCTAACACATAAATGGTGTGTTTTGGGTATAGACTATCCTCATGGTGTAAAGATGATAAGAATCTCTCAGACAGTTGAAATCTGCATTACTAATAACAACCCACCTGCAGGCTTCTCTTGTAGTAACTAATAAAGACCGCCACTTAAACAATTGAAGATCAACGGAATGAAAATTTATTCAAGACCATGTGTCATTCAACAGTCAAAGAAACATTATACAAAATGAATATTTTGATTTACTAAATGAAAAGATATAAAGTCTTGTAGCTAGAAAGAGGATACTGCACTTACTATTCCATCCTTCTGGCCTTATTCGCTCTGGCTGAGTAAGTCTGCCGTAAGCAGATTGAGAGTGAGGCAAAGACACTACTGTTGAGTAATTCGTGATGTCTCTTTTATGGACAAGCAATGAAAACTCTCTAAGTAAAAAGAACAGCAATCGATGTTAAAATAACAGTAATATAAACTCATGCAATAAAACACATCAAGAGTAACGATAAGAAAAGCTTTATACAGTAAATGCTTTCGAAAACATGTTGAAGGGACATCAATGAATATGTTGGTAGGGATAGTTAATCTTCATATGTAACATTCAGTCTTCTAAGTTAATAAATGAGAGTGCTCACTGATTTGAATGATAACTGACTCATAACATCATATATAACAAGAAGGTGATCTATTTAGTTAGGTTAATACTCTGAAGTTCGATGTATACTATTAATGATAATGATAAATCTATTAAAGGGTAATAGTGATCTTATCTCTCTTTGCTGATTCCTCTCAAGAGGTTGGGATGGTAAGCTTCAAGATGCTGAAACAGATGTCATAGAGAGCCTCGTTTTAAATAACTTGGACTTTATCAGCATTCTTAACCAATTGATAGACTGAGAGAGTAAGAGGAAGTGACTCAAGTGAGTCAGATGGGTTAAGGAAGTCAAAGGGTATTAGAAGAGTAATAAAGGAAGAGACTTGCTCAAGGAGTAGGCGAGCTATGCCATTTAAATCCTGATTTATTACTCGATGTCTCCATTAATCAAATAGATAACTGTATAGGTGAGTATGAGTGACGCAGAGAGGTTCTAAGTTAATGACAATGATATATAAAGAGCAATATACCATTCTTGAATTGATTTTTTTTCTTTTTCTTCTTTAATTCTAATTATGCAAATTCTCTCTCTCGATATATATGCACTGAGATAAGTAGGGATTGTAAGAGGTAAGTGTTAACTGCTCAACTTTCCCTGTTTGCTAGGAACAGAGACTTAGAGAGACCTTTAACTCGGTATTGGATTTAGGGGACGGAGTTGTCTATTTCTGACTTTGCCATTGGGAACAGCGCTCGGTATCCCGACTTAGCAGCAGGAGAAGTGTGTGCTGTAGTCTATCTCTGGTCCTGAATATTAATTAAGAATGTCATAAAAGATAAATCGAATCGACTTATATCTCAAGCATTCCCATTTAATCTCAATAGTAATCAATGTATAACTATCCAAGTTAATGAACCTCCAAATCCTAAATCCCTTCCCCTAATCCCCATCCCCGATCTCTCTCCCTTCCACCCCTCACCAACTCACAACCCTCACGCCACCCCATCCTCCTTAATGATTCCCCCGCCTCCCTCCATTCCCCCAATCTCAACTCCCCTTGATCCAACATCCCCATGTCCTTAACTATCTATATTATTAACCTACTCTAAAATGAATGAGAACACAGAGGCACAACTATCTTCAATGCTGCCAATGTCATATCAGATTTAACAGATATTAAAGATGAGAATAACTTACAATGGAATTAATGGAGACAGATGTCGAAGGAGACAGAGGATGAGTAGGTTGAGGGTTTAAGGGAGCATGGGAGGAGAAGGAGTGATGAGTTAGATGGAATAGGGGAAGGGGAAAGGTTTAGATTGGGTGTGCAACTGTTAATGGAGGATGATGCAAGGGATATTGGGATCATGGATTAATTAGAGTGGGAGAGAATGGTGTTATTGGTTATGAAAGGAGCGAAAAGGAGGAAATTAGAAAGTGAAAGGGAGTTATCACAGGTATAAATGTAGTTATTAATCATTTACTATAAAGATCTGCATGTGTTATTAACAATTCAACTGAAGAGAGCATCTTCAAGGGGTCAATGGAACTACTTAAACTTCATCTTCCCTTTCTCCTCTTTCTATCTCTCTCCTATACACTCTTAGTCTTAAAGAAGAAAGCAATATTGTCTTCTGAAGAGGGACTTCCTGTCTTAATTAATTAGTTCAGATTAGATATAGTAGTTAGCAGTATCCTCCTTGTCTGTATTCATCCATGATTCTTCTTTTAGTTTCTATTTATTTTAGATGACTTGTTATTACTACTTAGTTTTGTTATCTTGTACTTGCCATATTGTTATTCTTCAATGTGAATGGGTTGAATCTTGGATTTCGATTCCTAGCTATTAATGTCTTGGCATTCTCTCTAGATTTCTCTTGTGCCTTTCAGTTCTCTCATGAACTCTATCAACTGCATTACCTGGTTTATCCTCCAGGTTTATTCCATTTGCTGCCATATCTGTCTTATCATAGGTCCTTTCAATTCCTTTGTACTGATTTTAGATTAACACATGTTGTACACATTTAATAACTACATATTTATAGATCTACTATGAGCTGATTCTTTCTTCTTCCTTGTTCCTTTTTAGGGTTTCTCTCACTAAAGTCAGTATTGTTGACCCATTTGCATAGTGCTCCTAGAGATTTAGAGCTCCCCTTTACGGTATTGTTAATGATTAGCTATGGCTACACTGCATGGATCTCTTAGAGTTTAGGGAATCAATATCGCTTACGTTCTGTCCATTTCTTCTTCTTTGTTTATTAATGTTCCATAAATTGTTCCAGATATTAGAACAGTCTTTTTATTTTTTCAACTGTATCTAAGAGTCCTGATTGTTCTTCTTCCTTGTCTATGCCTAACTTAGAAATAGTGGATCACATCCATCATGTGTGACTTCAGTATTTATGCATTCTTCCCCTAGTACACCTGGTGACAATTGCAAGTGGTCCCATCCTTCTGGCTCTAACATCACAGCCTAATATTGACATTACTGTAGTACTTTTCACCCTCTATTCTTCTCTAATTAGTCTTGAGTACGTTTGTCTGCACGAACTTAAGATGGGAATCAAATTGATTGATTTGGTTCTTCTAGTTAGCATTCTCACCTAAAGATTCTCTTAGACTCCTCAACTCTGAGTCATTTCAGCTCTTGATAGCTCTCAGAAACCCCTTTCCTCATAGCCTTGTCGCAATAATGTACTCATAGATTAAATATTATGTAATCCATTTATTCCTTTGCATGCGAAGAAATGAGATTTAAAGAAACTTAGTTCTAATCCTGAATATTTCTTTACCTTCATTCCTCCAATGTTATTCTCCTTAGAATATGTCTAAATAATATGAGTTTTGTATCTATCAACCTTCAAACCATAGATCCCTATGCTTTCATCAATCTATACTAAGCAATTACTCAGATCCTCTTCTGCATAAATAATATTGTCATCATCTTCGCCCCTCTTGATCTCTCCATATTCTTCAGTACTTCATTCCAATATGTATTAAACAATAGAGTTAATACAACTCCCCCCCAAGACCATTCCTTATTATACTCAATACACTTATCATAATCCATCACCTAAGTGTTCCTATTCAGTTCTCCAAGTGTCCGAATTCATTCATCATACACATTGCAATCAGTACTAGTTCCATCAATTGATTATATGCCTTCGAATATCTTAAACAATACACTCCTCTTAACAGAGTCAAATCGCTTTAAAATATCAATACTTGCTATGAAAGCATTCTTATTACAATCGTTATCTTTTTTTATTCTATCTATAACTGCTATGAGATCAATGGTATGGTGTGTATCATCTCTGCTCTGGTCTAATCTAAGCCTATAGATGATAATAGATGAGGAGATGGATAGTTTTGTGGATCATCTTAGAATTGGACTTAGTACAGCGATAAAGCTAGTTTGGTCTATATTGGTTGGCTCGTTCTTATTTTTGGAGAGGATCACAAGGATTGAGGTCAAAGGTGGATTGGGATCTTCTGTTTTCGAGTAAGGATGTTTATTATAAATCTTTGGATTATTTACTGAATAGCTTCATTGGTAGCAATAGTCTTGGAAAGTAGTCAGGGATATTGTCTTATTCTTTTGTGTTGACTTGGGGATATCCATGTTTGGCTATGGAGTCATAATCAGTTAAAGGGTTTATACTTAAGAGTGAAGATCTCCCACTCAAACCTTTAGCATTTTCTACTGTGGTCGCTATTGATTGTGCCTTGCTTCCTTCTTTCTGTAGAGGTATAGGATTCATCTTTTACCAATGCTGTATAGTATCTGGAGAAACATGTCATTCTTCTTAAATTATTCTCTTAGTTTGTCTTTCTTAGATCCACTCCCTCATGTTCTTTCCTTCAAAAGTCCACTAAGCTACTAAAGTAGTTTATTTTGGACTTTTTATTAATTCTATCTGTCATTGAGAGTGTCTGAGAGAGGGACATGGGAGGAAAATCAGTGGCTTCTTAGGGAAGTGACTCTAAAAGCTTATGTGAATTGTAAGATATTAGTATTAAAAAGGAAAACTAAAAGAGAATTCTTCAAAACGAGAAAGAGTAACTCTCCTTTTAGAACATCTCCCATATGTAATTCTCAAGTAAGCATAACTCCCAAAACAACACCTAATCACATTAATTAAATATACTTAAATAATAATACGCTCTCAACACCCCCGTCCCTTACAAAACACACTACACCCCTCTCACATATCCTCTCACCACACATCCAACCCCAACTCCAGTGCTGCCTCTCCCCACCTCTCCATATTCGATCTCCTCGCATGTCCATTCATCAATTGCCCCATAGTAGACACTCATCACTAGTCATTCCATTATCTATATTACTCTCCTGTATGTGCTAAATGAGATGGACCAACTGATTAAGATTGGACTGAGTGTGCAACTGGAGATATACATGATGGAGGGTATTGTGTTGCGACGATGTGTTCTCCTTCTTAAGAGGGGGAGAGAGTGATAGAGATAATGTGTAATGAATAGGATAGAGGGAGGGAGAGGGGGATGGGTTGGCTGGTGGGGAGAGTCGGAGGATTAGGGATGGGAATACTCTTCTTTAACTCTTTTTGGTCCGTATCTTTATGTAGTTACTCCTCTTACTATTCATCTGTTCTTTTAAATAAGTATTTAAATCACTCTCCATACCCTTTTCATCCTTCTTTCTCTCTTCTATCTCCGCATTAATCAATCCACTACCCATATACAAGCCTACAAACTGCATTTCCACCTCCTTCCCTTACCCCTGCATTAACATCCTTCCCTCTCCCTCTGCCTCTTCCATCTCCCTCAATTGAATATCCATAGTAATAGAATGAACCCATAGAAATCAAAGAGAATGATGCTTATCCCTGTCATTGGACCAGATGCCTCTACTGAATACTTATTAGAGTGGGATTGAGTATGAATAGTTAGAGATTTAGGGGAATAATGAAGAGAAGGGGGTTAATTGAACTTATATTCTGTGGAGAGAGAGATTAAAAGAACGGGAGTGAGATAGGACCTCACAGAGAAGAAGCACTTCCAAAGAGAGTACCTGATCAAGATATTTCAACAAATTCTCTAAGAATAAACAGAATACTAAAAGATAATGTGATTTATCTATAACTCTATATACAAATGATGCAATTGGAGCATCAGGCAGTGCATCATCAGCATGAGTAGCTTGTCTCATCCCTGTATTCTTAATAGATGGACTAACTACAATAGGATGTAGTTCATCATCTATCTAGATGAACAACTCTATCTAGACAGCAGATACACCCATTCATCTCCAATTTACAAACTCGTAACATCTAATCTTAAATCCTCTTTAAAAGAGACCTCTCTCTCATACCCCCCTTCCCTAGATATTACCCATAGAGTATTATTCCTAACTCTCTCCTCTAAGTATATCTCTTTATATCTCCTCTTCTTACGACTCTGCTCCCTTCCCTGTCTACTCTCTAAATCATTTAACCACCAACATAACCACAGTCAAGTAAATATCTCTCTATTAAGACTCCTTTGAAATATAAAGAGCAATATAAGATCTATAAGACTCACCTGATCTACCTCATCAACATTAATCATCTAAACAAAAGAAGTGTTAATTACTCTGATGAAGTAACTCCAATCCCAAAGTTAACTCCAGATGAATCCCTCCAAAGAGCATGAGGATATGGAAGGTTATGAGTCAAGTCTTGGATAGTCAGGGGACTAATAGATTAGACCTTTATGTTAATAGGGGATGATGGATTCATGTACGAATACAGATGGGACAGTTAAGGAATGGAAGGAAGAGGAGACAGGGGAACCAGCATTGGGGAAGGAGTGGCATGGAGTGGAAGGTTAGGTTAGGAGAGGGGAAAGGGAGTTTGGGGTTCAGGGGTTTGTTTATTGGATAGGTAGGAGGGAGGGTGATGCAGGGGATCATAAGGAAGTGGAGGGAGCTTATTAAGGGAGATAGCAGTGGGGAGATTCATCTTTATTGATCGATTATGTAAGGTTTTGGTATTGAAGTTCAAATTCAAGTAAAAATCAATTAACTCTCCCATTCTATGGTGTGGCATACACTTTCTCTTTCAGAATGATTAAATAGCTTGAGGTGGCAGAATGAAATTCAACGTATCTAATCCCTTATTAACTCATAAGCTGTAATTTAAAGAGATTTCTTTATTCCATAAACCAGAAAGATCTCTTATCTCTTCTCCCACTTCTTCTACACTCATGGAACTTTGAATCCATTGATTTAGAATAAGAATTAGAGCTTTTCATTTGTCTCAATCAATCAAGAGTTAAGAGAGACAGTCCACTAATTTACTTATGCCACCCCCTGATTAATAGAATGGACCCTTAGGTTTAGATTCTTAAACTTCATAATTAATGACTCTAATTAACACGTATATATAAGTAAATCGCCTTATCATTATCAGCTTAGCCTATAGATCTAACTTCTGAGCAGTTATCTTTAACATTATGAATGAGCAGGATCCTCTCTTATCCCGTTAGCTCATTCCGACCCTCATACACCAAGGGAGGAGAAGCTCTTTCGCTTTCTGAGCCAATTAAATACTACTTCCAACTGCACTTTCCAATAAGTCCTAAATAACATCATTTTCCAATGTGTATATGGCAACATGAATGACTTGTATGAAACTAAGAATTTCTCTTTTATACTTCAATCTTTATATCTCAATGCACTTCTTCTTAAGTAAAATTGACAACTTCCATTTTAATTTAAGAATAGAATTAGAGCTTTTGCTCAACTCTTTTCACTTACAGAGCCTTTCTCTTCATAAAGAAGTATTCATCCAACTTTTCGTCTTACACATTGCGACAGATGCTTTCTTATTCCCTATTAAAGAGACTCTTGGTATTCCTTTAGGTAGTACGCTACCACTTTTAATCCATTCTTCATGGAAACCTATCTTCTTCACATAACTTTGTGGGATCTTAAGTACCTGGAGATCTTTCTGATGTCTAGAATTATTTTATTCAACCATATGTTCTAAGGAGAGAAGTATGTCACAGGGCTTGAAAGGTATGCTTGCATGCGTCCAACCTTTATGTTTTTTAATTTAATTATGAGCTAAGATGCTCCCATCCAACTAACATCTTGAGTTCCTAGCTGGATGAATAAACCTCATTTAGTACTGCGCTATCTGTGCAAAGAATGGTTTTTCTTGCTTGTTATCTTCATTCCCTACAGTTGGATCTGGTTTACCATAGAGTAGCATGCAAGAAAGTTGGAAGCTACTCTATCGCTTGAAAGAAACTTTGGTCAAAGGAGGACTCACACACTCAAAATTTAACAGTGAGACTATCTCGTATTTTTGACCTCATTAGTTGAGGAGTCTCGTTCTTCTTGTAAGGGTCTCGAGTTGCAATGGGCGTTTCAACTATTGTGCTGTTAGCTTGTAAAGATAAATCTAAATAAAACTCTAATGTTGTCAATGTTTCCATTCCAAAGAAGAGTCCTAAAAATATTTCATCATTAACTCTTAGGCCCTTGAATGCTTTCACTCAACCAGGTGAGGTTGGAGCATAAGTGCTCCAGATGTTTTTTAAACTTAGTGAATATCCAGAGAGAGCCTTCCTGGTCCTGCGACATGCAATCATTTGACCAAGAGCCTTCTCTTATGTCTTATGCTGCCCGCCTCTCTATTGTTGATTTGGCGGCCAATTTAAAATTTCAAAAACACTATCCTTCCTGAAAATGTCTACAGCTACTTTTCTGTATGTTTTTAAGTTTTCAATGAGGGCTCGGAGATCCTCCTGGGGCTTTTCATGAAATCTTTCTAGGGTTAGCAACAGGGAGATGTCTATGAACTTTAAAACAAATGCTATTCTCATCTTGCATGGCTTCATCAATGATTTCAATACTGATCTATTCATATTACTTTAGTGATAGCTTCCCCTAAATCCATACCTTGTTCATTAATGTATCTGATAATTGCATGGGCAGCATCTTCGAGTTCACATCAACATATTTAAAAGTTTATTTAAGAAAGAATTAGGTTTTAATATTGATTATGATATTCTAATGCTAATGATTAAATGGAACATTGGATTGATCAAAGGAGTCATCTATTTAAGTTATTACAGACAATGGAATCATTAATTGTTGATGTCTATAAAATTCATATCCATTGTCGATTTAATTTTGGATTCTGTTACAATCTATATCTCTCACACGTGTTATTCTTTATCTCATTAAATTCATCTTCTTGGTTTATACTTAATTAGGATTTCTAATCATCTTCTCCGGAGAAATAAATGTGATTAATTATGTCATTAGGTTCGAGTGAAGAACCAGACATCATCACCTATTTCTCCACCACTAACATCCCCTGACCCCACTTCCCCATCTGATCCACTTGGATCGCATTAGCACTTCTCAATGTGCAGACCACCCATGAGCCAGATCATTGCCTTATCTTTGAAGGTCCATCACGGACATATAACTCCATGTTGGGCATACCATATTGCATTGATGATTATCATACATAGGGTAATAAACCTATATATAAGTAACCACCCACCCTCCCTGAAAAGAATGGCAAGCCATCCTTTCCCTCAATTCGAAAGTATGCCTAAGAGAGTTGTGAGAGCAATGAGAGATAAGATTTCTGTTTTTAATAACAGCCATCCAAATCATTTTCTCCTGACACTTGCTTTGGAGAATGAATCAAGGGAAGTTTAAACTACCCACTCTATTCTTTTACTTCCTTATCAGAAGAGAGTTAGACCTTTATCATGGGTCCCTAGCGGTGGTAGACTCTTAGTTTGACGTAGGTAGGTAAACAGTTGATTTAAATTGCATACTTCTTGCACTCTCTGTCTCGCTTATAGATACAGCCATGCCACAGTTCAAGTTATAGGCAATTCGGTCCTTGTCGCAGCTGCTGCTAACAAGAAGCCTGCACTGCTAAAGCAATGTGATCTAGGACCTGAAGCTAATGAACCGAGAAAAATGAGTAGCGCTCAATATTTAACTCCATAGGGGCATGACATTAATTCTTCGCCTGCATCTGTGCATACATGAATGCTTCCTCAAGCTTCTATAAATAGAAGCAAAGGCCAGATCCAGTCCAGAGTCGTGGTTAGGATAGGATCTGTTAACCTCAAAAGCGCGGATAATCTTAACTAGGTTTAAATAGTGGAGATCAAAGAAAATGAATAAATGATATTGTTAAAGTAGATTTAACGGGAACCAGATTTGAGATGGAGTCTTCGATTAAGGAGAGATGTGGTGCTTTGGACTGGATCTAATCTTACCCATAACGTTACTCCGAAAAGAATCCTTAGTATTCAGATCTGATTTGAAGAGTGAATGATAATTGCTTAATAAGAAGATTAACAGTGGAAGGTAGTTTGTTTGTTTTTCTTGTAAATCGACTTCTACAGTAGTGGAATCAGAACCTGTGACTCTTACTGATGTGAATGGGAACTTTAGCCAGTGTGTCAGCTTCTGTTGGCACCTAAGATGCTTATATCTACAAAATAGAAGAAACAATGACCAAACACCAATCATTCAGTCATAGCCACTTATAAAATACCATTCATATTAACATCATACTAAGTATCATATTCTATTATATATTTCAGTTGGATACATCTCCATTAACACATCTTTTTCACATAGATTATCAATGTTATCTACTCTTGCATGGTTCCCATTGATAGATGAATCAATAAGGATGTATCATAAATTATCTAATTTATGATAGGAAAGAGCACTTAATTGAAGTCAGTGGGAAGGGACTATTGTTGTATTAGGTACTGGGAGAATAGATTAGAGAAGGGGAGTTGGATGTAGAAGCGATTTAAAGAGAGGATTTAGATTTTTAGTTAATGGGAAGGTACTGGAGAGATTTAAAAGGAGATCGGAGGGGCTCTTGGTTAGAAAGAATTACTAATTAAATTAAATGTCTAACACTGTTTTTATACTTTAGAGATGAGTTTAGGTGAACCAAATAAACGATGCAAGTGAAGGGCACTATTTAAGAGAGTGGCTTAATGAACCTAAGTGCGAGTGAGATGATAAAGAATAGAGTCAAGGGTCTTAGTTAATTACTAGTTTATTTAAATTAATCGTGCCCCACACAATTATTTTAATAATAAAATAAATCATATAATAATGGGGTTAAGTCTTGAGTCTAAGCAAATCGATAACTGGAATATACTCTCGATTGATTCTGGTTCTTGGAGCTCAAAGACTGTCCTTTATCCATTTTCAACCATTCTCCTAGCGAGTAGGAGATATAGATTTACTAGTACTAGTAGTCTCCTCCAAACTTGTCTCTCTTAAGAATTTTTAAAGGAAATGCTCACTCAGCATTTTAGAGAGCTTTGAGAGAGATTCTTTTCCTGTAATGCTTAGAGAATAGTAGCATTGTCTTGTCTAACTACCTTAAGAGCTTCTAGCTGGGAAATCAAACCCTTCTTTATTCTCTACACTCTTTGATTCTATAGACTCTCTGACTAATAATTGTGATCTTCCTTAGAGTTTATCATGATAGAAAGAATCTTCCTAGATTTAACAGGTAATTGAGCCAATGTGATAGCATCAAGAAGCAATCAACTGAGAAGAGACACTTACCTAGGCTCAATGAGTGTTAGGTGAGAGATACTACATCTAAAAGTCGAGATCAGCTATAAGATTCTGCAAACATTGTCTTACATTAAATCTTGCTGTTGACCAAACTGTATTGTTTCGGCTGATGGATTTGATTCACCTACTCTCCCTATGCTCAAGTAATAAATCTGTCAGTGAGTAGATCAGAGCTGGAAGAAGGAGATACGAAGGTAAAACAAACTTACAGATTTGCTTTTATTATTTCTTGCTGCCACAGCAACCTGTTGTAATCAAGTAAATTAATACTATGTAGGTGCT
>JAGYYO010000092.1:0-14913 GCA_021441625.1 Diophrys sp. 3 WChen-2021
GTTTGAGGCTGATTGGCGTTGTCAGCATTTTTCTTGACAGCATCTTGACCACTAGAACCGGGTTCTGGCCATGTTTGGACAAATAAGATCGACCCAAACGTGGTCGAACCCATCAGGATATTAGAGATGCCCCATTCATGTTGGATAATCAACAATGATTGATATGTGGGCATCTCTAGATTATTAGATCTGAGGATAGATAGAAGTCTCTTAATGATAGGTTTCTGAAGTACCCTCTCCCGTTACGGACATCCCCTGATGGCAAGATAATTTCATTAGTCTGGAGAATTAAATTAAAAATGGAATTAAATCTTAATGAATTAAAATTAAATTTAACGAGTAAATCAACTATGGCAAAATGCAACTATGCTAGTCGAGGTACAAAAATCAAGTACAGGAGAAATGTGGTAAGTCTTATAACGAATTCATCACAGTCACTTCTCCTTGGCTGTGTTGCTGTTGCTTAGGCTGTCGCCATCTACCTTCCATCAGCTCTTTCGCTTGCCATCCTGTATAGGTAATGGTTTGCTAAAGGGTATGCCAACCAATCAGGCTGGTTGATCGTAGATTAGGCTCTATGTCCCGACAATGGAACAAATTCACCGATGTGGCTGTTGATGTTGTCAATATATAAAACCCCGTGACTGAGTTTGGACGTTTATGGAGATGGATTAGAGTTATACTTCATCACTCTTAAGTACTCTACTTGGTTATTCTTGTTTATTTCATCTCTTAGGTCTAATTACTTAAGGTAAGGATTTAAACCAATAGAATTGACATCAGCGATTAACTTCTCTATTAAATAATGACTACTCAGGAATTCCCATTTCTTAAATCATTTAATGACCTACCTAAGGCTAGGTTTCTTATAGTAAGACAAGAAAGAATAAGGTGTCAATACAAAACATACAATAGCCAAAGGAGATGCTGCTAAAAGTAAAATGAATAACACAAAGTAGATGGTTACATTCTGTGGGAGATTCTTGATGTGACTGGATGTGAAAGATGCTGTAGAACATTCGTTGTTATTAATATATCATTGTTGCCTTACTTATATCGTTTCCTATTATTAATGTTTTTAAGATCTATTAAGAGAACCTATTTTCAAATGAGAATTGACTAAATACACAACTATCAATACTCTGGAAGAAGCAAAGGCAGCTCCATGATGTAAATGGATCAACTAAATTAATAACCTATGTTGTAACTTTGTATCGGTGAAAGAACTCTAATTAATATTGCAGGATCTCTTGTTGTGAATGAATTAAATGGCTGACAAAGCCAAGGGACTAAGGAATATCATAAATGAGGAAATTGAAGATTTTCTTGATAAATAATTGTCTTAACTTATCCTTTGGTGATTTTTTTAATGAGGGTCCATTGATAAAAGGATTCGAAGAAAGTAATGAGGAGAGTAATCACTACTTCTTAGGCAAGATTATCCTCAAAGTTATGCAAGAACTAAAGCTTGATAAGCGACATTAAGTCCCCTCAGTCTTTTAATTCAATTCATTTCATAGATTAATCAGCGTTTTACGTCATTTAGGCATTTTCTATCTCCACATTCTTCTGAACATGTATCGCTAATTCCACCTTTGTTTGCATTAAGAGTTTCCAAAGTATAAGCACAACACAGAAGATTCTATGAATCATAACCAGTTGTTTTTTAGACTCAGCTCGTATTTCTACTTAACAAGTGGATGAGCAACCATCTCCATCAAGGGATGTGTCAGAGAGGAAATGATCCAAGAGAGGGGAACCTTAGAGCAGTCCACCTCAGCTAGAGGTGAGAAGGAATACAATACCAGAGAGCATATTGAAATTCAAAGTGAAGTAGGCGGCCACAGCCAACCATTTATCACTTTATTAAACGAATTTAACTTAATATTTGAAGGCATCAGCTCAATCATTCATCTGTTGGTAGGTGAGTAGCTGATGTCTTACAGGATGTGGGTAGGAGGATCTACTCCTGATAAGTCCACTCCTGTGAACTCATTACCACCAAACCCAACGTCTTTACCAAAGACGGCAGAAAAAAGCTCAAAACCACTATGATAGAGCTTCCCCACCATGGCTCTCAAAGTGCCCAGAAGAGTTTAACTCTTCCACCTTTACAAGGGCAGAGAAGACAGATGTAAAAGTTGAAAAAGACTTTGAAGACATATTTGATTATTAAATTGCTATATTTAATATATTATACTATGAATGTGATGATGGCAACTATATTGAGATTTCAAATTTGACATTTAATTCTTAGAGCTCCAAGAAGAACTTAATATTTGTCTTTTAATTAATTACTATTGGCTCTAATTATTTAATCATCATCTCTAGTTGGTCTATTGTCAAATTCCCATTCCTTTATTAACTAAAAACTAACAAGCTTTGAGAGATTTAAAACTGAATCAGGATAAGTAAGTAACTTATTCTCTGAATTAAAAGAATTTACAGTAATTAAGAACATTACTAACTCTGTCTCTGATTTCATGGCCTCTTTATTCTTTAATGGTAGAATTACAGACATGACGTGTACATGGTATTTAGATTTTGGAATTCCCATCATTACTCTTATGTTCGTTACTCTCTTCTCTTAAGTCTTTTCAACCTAATAATGTGACCAATTAAAGCAAATGTGAGATGTTGAAAAGGAAGTAACAGACATCATAAGTAGATATTATGAAAGACTGATATTCGGCACTTACAGCAACAAGCCCCATTTGGTATACTTAAGGGTAATTGTTCCTACATTAGTATGTGGGACCATGATGGCAAGGTTAAATGTCCAACTCTTCAACCTTCCCAACATCCACATCATATTAAATCAATTCTTAAAGAAATGATCTTGCTTCTAATTTTGACTGCTTGTGGAGGTATCCCTATTCTTTTACCTTTCTTGTGTTTGTATTTCTTATTAAAACTATGGATTGACAATGGTTAATGCTTAAAGCACCTCCCAAAGTTGTAGACATTAAAGATTAGCAAAAATAAAATATGTAATGTTTCTTGTTCGACTAATTCTGTTATTGCAGAATATCTGTGGTAAAGATGCACAATTATATTATGAAACTTCAATGTGAGGCATGTTTGAAGAACGCATACTCTATATGTGGTTGTGTTTACATCAATGGAGAATCACATGATTGAAGCTCTTCTTAATCAAACTTCAATTTCAAATCAAATTAATCATTAATACCTTTCCACTAATCTTTAATGTCTACAACTCAAGTACAAGGAAGATATTAACATAGAAATGTTAAAATATCGAGGATACTTGTAATGATTCAGATTGCAGTGTCAATGTGGACACATGGATCTGATATATTTCCAGTGTCTATTGTTGTATAAGAGGACTCAATTATATCAGTTACTAAGACACTTGCTACTAGACAATCCACAGTGACTACATTTCCAAAATTTGTGTTGTCTGTCTTGCTTTGTTTCCTTTACACATTTAGTGCAATATTGATCTGAACATGCCTTTATTGAAAGATGTCAGTTCTAAGATTCAAGAATAACAAGAATCCTAGTTATCAAATTTTTGGTACCTTCTTTTTAGATTGTTGTTTAGAATTCCTCTTTCTGCCCCTTTCATGTGGAGATGGGGTTCTTCTGAATCTGTGAGGCTGATTTTCTCCAATTAATAGTTGCTACTTATGTCTTGTTATGATTTTATTTGATCTACTCTTGTATGTGTAGTTTTCTGTTCCCTCGGGATATCCTCTACCTTAGAGTTCGTCAGTTGTCTATTAATGCTCTACTCTGAACTTTAAATAGTATATTATTGCATTGAGCAAGGAGGTACTGGAGAGCATCCGGGTTGATTTGGTGTTGTTCTCTAACCCTATGGTCTTCGTCTCTTCAGAATTTTGCTCTACCTCAGTATCAACTTCTTCGATGGGTTCCTAGTTAATTTTGATTATCTGAGTTACCCAATGGAAGATCCCCTAGCTTGTCAATCCAGTTTGTAACTGTGCTATTATCCATTCTTTCACATTTTGTTATATCCTTATTGAGCTTCTGCTTATGTTCCTCGTGAATGTTGCTTTCATTTACTCTTTCTTCCTTGCCTCAGTTTCTCATTCCTTTTGTTCTCTTTATTTACTCCATATATCTAATAAATCAGAGTATTCCTTCCTCTCTTATTCTTATTGCTTCGTAGATGCTATTTTTTAATGGGAGGTTTTGGTGACAGGAGATCTTAGTCTTCCATCATCTCAAGTTTATCAGCTGTTCTTTCTTCTTCATTATCAAAGTGATTCAGAGGAGAAGTTAATAGTTTTCTTTATTCTCCAAGATGGAAGTCTAGGTACTGGGTACATCTCTCGAAGATTAGTTTCAGAAAGTAGTGATCTTCATCAGTTGTGTGGATATATTATTTAATCTTGCTTTCCTATATTCCGTTTATTGAATTTGAATGTCCATTTGTCTTCTCCTCTTGTTATAGTTCCTAGGGTAGTGATTGTTTGTAGTTTAAAATAGGATTGGGATGATTCTTATATCTTCTTGTGCTCTTCTTTTGACGTTATTTGTCATGTCTTCGAGTATCCAATTTATATTTTGGATATTCTAACCTATTGCCATTCTGGAACTGATTATAGTTCTTATCCTTAGGGGTCTTCAGTTCCCCATCCATCTCTCAGGGGATTTAATATATGGATTTAGATTATGTATGCTTTGTATTCATCTGGATCTCTTCTTTCTTTCTCCCTGGCGTACTACCTTAGTCTTCTGAATCTTTTGTCATCTCTTTTAAGCCATTTATTTATTTCCATACATTTGTAGATTCTAAAGATGTTATCTTGCTTATTGGTTACCGTTCCCCAATTTGCTAGTATCCAGTAGTATATGTCTGTGTTGGCCGCTGATTGGGTTTTGATCTGAGTATGCTTATAGGTCTATTGGTACTTTTAATGCAACTACTTATAATTTCGAAGTTCGTCAGCGGATTTGGTGATGCATCTCTCTTTCTGTGATTATGTGTGAAATTGCATTCACGTATTATGATCTACTGACTTTAAATAATTGGGCCCATCTACTTTTTCTTTCGGATTCTATAATCTTCATTTATTCAATCCACCTTTCTTTTTATGAATTATATGAATAAGATCTTGACATCTACCTTCCTCTTCCCTATCAGGTGTGATTATTTTGTCAATGAAAATTATATGGACTACTTCAATTATTTTGAGGTCCTGGATTCTTTCCTTGAGGTATTACTTATCGATGTAGTTTATTCCTGTTAGGGCTATTTTAACTGGGATGCATAGTCTGGATCATGTTTGATTGTTATCTGTACTCTATTATTTTTCTCATTTAATATCACTGATTGATTATCTAGTTGATGAGTTCTATTATGGGGATATATATCTCTTCTTAATAATTAATACTTTTTCTTCAATAGACTTCAGGTCAAAGGATGTATTTTGTTGATTTAGGAGTTCAGGGTTTGCCATCTTTGTTCATGTGAATCTTGTTAGCTTGTATCTTCACTATTCCTCATTACTTGGTCCTCTCTGTTTGTTATTATCTTCATATATTTCATATTCAAATTTAAATAAAGCAATTACTAGGAGGAAGAACTTGTTCTCTCAGACAACGTCCAGTCTATTTCTCCTAGTTATTTAGCATCCCTAATGACAGGGACGTTGGCATTTAGCGCTCTATTTCAAGCTTCATTTCTACTTAGAGTGATCAGCAACCATCTTTTCTGACTATTTATAAAACTACCTATATTTGAATTCCCTTACTCTTACTAATTCCATGGTAATGGTTGCTATAAGTACAATACATGCAGCAGCAAATAATATAAAAGAAATTCTCTTGGGATCAATCTAAGATAATCATCTATTTATATTGTATGTCTAATGACACATTGGGGCAATAGTTAACTCGAGTAAACCATTGATCAATGCACTTTATGTGAAATATGCAAGTATTTAACATTCTAGGACTTTAAATCTTTCTTGTTAAGATATAATATTGTAACATATCTGACATTCAATGTCTTTCTTAGAGTTTATTTAACGAATAGATTCAATTTATGCTTGAGTGAATCCACTAATTAATTTGTTTAGTCTTGAATTATTATTGTGATTGTTTCTGAATTATTAGAAGTAATTCTGATAATGTACTCCAAAATTTCTTTCTCTATCTTCGGTTGGTTATTCATTTAAAAGTACTTCTGCTCTTACCCGAATCTAAACTTAAGCAATTCTCCTAAATAACCATATAATACTGCCTATTATCACTAAGAAATCTGCAATTTAACCAACCAATATTGATATTATTACTCCTAATATTTGATTGTGTGCATCTTGTTCTGGCTTGTCTTCTTCTTCTGGGTCCTTAGTAAAAATGAGAGAGAAGTACCAAACACCCAGGAATACTAAATAAGTTATAAATTTAGAGCAATAGATTTTCTTATGTTTAGGTTTATGGATAGGCACAGGTTTCGCCCCATGCATATCAGATCCACATTTGAGCCAATGATTCAGTGTCTTCACATTTACTTACACCCTCTTGATCAGTGAAAGTATCTTCATGAAGACAGATTAGGTTAATTTGAGCTTAACAATATAAAATGCTTGCGTAACCTGCTGGAATTCAACAGTTAATCAATGAAGATGACCTAAACGGGAGCCATAGAGTTGACAAGAGAGCACAGAGAAGAATCGAGCTAGACGGAAGGAACACCACCAATTGGAAAAGGGCTAGTGAAATTGATCCAAAGAAGAGAGTCCATTGACAGACAAAGGCAACTAAAGAAAATACTGATGAGTAAAGGTATCCAAGGATATATCAGGACCCCAATGAACATCCCAATTAATGATGAGGATGGGTAGTAGACGTGAACGTACTACCAACAGGTATGTGCTGGGTGAGAGGTGAAGACATGAAAACTCTATTGCAATTCTGCCTGGGACACGATGGATTTAGAAGAGACTAAGTGACTCTGAGAGTGAACAGGATGTTAATCGCCGACACCGCCAGTTTCCAACTTAATGGACATAATATAATAGTGAATGTCCGCGCGATCGAGTCCCACCAGGCAGAGGCCGCAGTCGAAGCAAACTAAGACATGCCTTTTAAAGAAATAATCGATAGGAGCACAAACTGGTTCATCAAACCAGCAGTACTGCCGAAGCTGGAACTGGAAGTGGGTCAGAGAATCAGGAAACATCTAGTGGCATTGGTGCATGACTTATCTAGAGAGAACGGATCCACTCTGTCAGACATGACGATCATGAGCATGCAAATATTATTATCCTACTTGCATTCCAGAGAGGGTTCACATAGCTGATCCATTCAATAATAATTGATGGTAGACCGGACATGACCTATCTAGAACTAATGGGAGAGAGGAATGCTAATGTCCGTCAGAGTGCTAACAGAGATCCTGGGAGAAGGGTTCTACGAGGGAGACTATGATAAGGTCATTGGAATTCATAAGCACTTCAGGAAAGGCTAGTCTAAATGATTGTAACTTCAACCCAAAAATCTGGAAGCAGCTCAGGTAGAGAACAGGGGAGCAAGAGGAACAAACAGGATCTAAAACTTCACCCAAGAGACAATAGCCACGACCAATACCCAGTCGACCTCAAGGCTAAGAACTGCATAATCAATGCTAAAAAGAAAGTAGGCAGGAGAATGAAAGACAAATATATGATCTGGCTGGACACCACACTGAACTCACCCATAGGAACTATGTACATCGATGACCCACAAGTAGTGAAACAGATAGAGAAGATGACCCTAAAGTTCAACACAGCTCAATTGATGCTTCCGAAGGAACTGAAGCTGAGCAGAATGAACGAAGATCAAGTCAGAATCAAGCATAACTCGAAAGAGCTATGAGATTCTACCTGATAGGTTTCCTGAGGACCCAACAGATAGAGGAACACATGGAACATTCAGAGTGGGTCTATGGCAAATGCAGAGGAGTCTTTAAGGAAAAGAAACTAGAATAAATGTAATTTGGATTGCCATTTAGTTATCTTCCGCATTCACATATTTTACATTCGACCTTAGATATATATTCTAGGACTGAGGATTTTGGATGCTCTTTTAGGTATCTTCTTACCTTTCTGTTTAGAATTGACTCTGATATTTTGTATTCTATCCATTCTTTGTATTTCCATTTATCCAATGATTAGGATCCATTTATGTTTTTCCGTATATTGGTTGTCTATTTTTGGACAAAATGTCCAATTTAGAATTGTCTGAATAGCTTCTCTTGTATTACAGCATTTAGGCTCCTGGGTAGGCCAAATAATCTCTTTTCTTGTGTCTTCTATATTTCAATTGCTTTCTTCATAGTAAGTATTCCTCCTGCTACTAATGGGGTTGTATAGATAAGTGTTTGGGAACTCTGAATAAATAAAATGAAGTTTTGAAGGACTGTCATTGTAAACTGTACTTTTATTGCATCTGAAGCTGATGAATAGTCTGGAGATACTCCTGTAACGGAGATCACTAACACATTATCAGGGTTCCACTCCTAGATGCTTAACAGGATGGAGACTTAAGTAAAGATTATGGGCTATGCATTTGAATTTGCGCCAGGCCTCTCCCCCTCTATGAGAGGGTCCGCCGGAGATCAGTGAGAGGATATTGTTCGGGTGGATAATCCTAAATTTATTGAAGTACCTAACTAAATCATCCTATGAATCCTTGTGGGCATCATTTATTTATTCACAAGCTTGGAAAAGCTCCAATTTCAAGAAGAAATCACAGCCACACAATTCAAACATGAAACCTATTGAAGTTAAATGAATTCTTAACAATTAACAATTAATCAACTTTTCTAAGGGATACATTCCTATACATATTCTCTGGTTGTAAGTGATGAATCTATTTGTCTGGTTGAGTTTCTTAGTTTGATCCTTTATCTTTCTAACTTTACTGAAGCTAATGCTCACTCGAAGTATTTCAGCTTCTATTAAACTTGGATTCCTCCTGTTACGGTTTCTTTCATTTAATTGGAGATTGTTTGAGATTTGGCTTTAGCTATTTGAAGATTATACTTATTTTAATAACATTTATTGTCTACTAGTTTTCTTAGATTCTTATTTGCATGTGGTTCATGAAGAGAAATAGTGATTCCTTGGCATCTTCCGATAAGTTTTATTTGAGACAATCATGAAGTACATATTAAATAACATTGCGCAGCATAATCCTCCTTAGAGTAGACCTTTGTTACATTTAATTATTTTTCCCAAGTATTCCATGGTAGTCTCATTTTAGATTGCTTCTATTATTTTTAGAGCGTTCTTTCAATAGGTTTGGATACTTCTTGTTTGAGAGTGGTACTTATTTTAGGATGCCAAAGAGTTTCTCCCTGTTGAAAGAAGTCATAGGCTTTTTAATATTAATTGTCACGTATCTTGCGATTTGTTTTTTTATTATCTTCTTCGATTTTCTTAAAACCTTGAATAGATTAGAATGCGGACTCTAACCTTTTCTGAAACCAGTTTTGGAACGAGGTGCCAATTTCCCTTGTCACTTGTTTAATTAGCTACTGTTTGTAGTAGATCTCTTAAAGAATATTAAAAGGGGCAGTGGACTGACACAGCCTTCATTGATTGCCAATAAAAGCTATAAAATAAATCATACAACAAGTGACCAAAATAATAGAGATGATGCAGTCGGGTACCTTGTTCTTAAGCTTTAAAACGGATTACTTAATTCTCATTTCTTATGTAGAAGAACCTCCATAGTCTAAGCTTTATTTATATCATACCAATTAGACAAATTGGTTATTAAGATAGAAAAAATCAATGTTTAATGAAATAATTTAGCTGAATATGAAGGCCTAAATATCAATGGAGAAATTCTCAAACTATTCAACCCACTCTTCATTTAACTCTTTTGCCTGCATTTAGATAGCTCTTTAACTACTTTACTGTGGAATGATGAGATAGAGACAGGAATAAAGATGGGAGCTCAATCATAAGACACAACTTTTCAATAAGAAGATAGACCATGACATGTCAGACGGCAGAGCTTACCTAAACTTATCCATCCTTTCGCGAGATTACTGAGAAAGCATTTGCACACAGAGGAGCAGCAGAGATTTAGAAGAAGCTCAATGTATGATTCAGATTGATTCTCTAATATGTTGCAATCAGTCACACTCACATATTAACTTGATTTGAATGTGAGATGCAAAAGAAATGTGTGCTCCCTATGAGACTACTCAGCAGCAAAGCCTTAAAGTACAAATTTAGATAAAATCAAATCCGCATGTCTTCAATGTATTATTGTAGGAGTTCTTTTGACTCACCAGCTTCTTTCAATATACTCATCAACTGATATTTTTCTAGAATTATATCTTACAATTTAATCTTTAATCCATATGTCCAAAGGAAAGAGAAGAATTCTGCTCTATAAGGTAGAGTGCGAGAAGTTATAAGTAGGGGTTTAGAGGAATGTATAGAGAGGAAGTCTCCTACAGAGCTTAGGAAGTGTTCGTAACCTCAAAGGAAGAGTTGGTAATCCCTCATATTTAACACATGGAGGTTAATGAGACTAAAATATTATAAGTGGCAATTTGATATTTATTCCTATGATGTCTAACCTCTATATAGAAGTTTCATGGTTCCCTACTTTACCTTCATAATATAAGATAAGCATTGAGGAAAATGATCAAGGGCAAGGATATCAACTCCGAAAGAAAATATATTTACATGAGGAGTAGTATTATGGTTTACTATTATCTTACTCTGTATAATAACAAAACATGAAGCCACAAAAATCCAAGCTTCATTAAATAATCTAGATCTTTGAAGAGTAAATTTCAGTATTTTCAAACACTTGTTTAAAGAGAAAATATATTAGAACACAATCCAAAGAAATCAAAGCCACTTCATCCCTTAATTCCTTTCCTATCTACCTCATTGCATACAAAGATTCAATTATTGTGAGCATAAGAGCTGACATATTCTATTTTCCTACTGGCTTTCTCCTATGATCATTTCTTTCACTATTAATTATTAACCTGTATAATGATAATTAGATTTCTTTCTCTTCGATTGCCATGGCACAGTAGGATGTCCATGGGATGAAACTAAGCCATGTCCATTTGGATGTCAAGTAGATTCACTTATAAATAATTTATATTAGTCTGTTCATATAGTTAGTCCATAGTGCAATTCACGACTGTAATCACATTCATCTCTATTAAACAACTAATAGATTAAGAAGATATATTCACACTATGGGTGACCTTGGAGGTAGAATATATATTTATTTATATGTAATAACTTGGCAATCAGCAGTTGGCATATTAATGTTAAGCATCTATCTCAGTTTAATGTTAATAGAGTTTTAAAGGAAGAATTAAGAAATCACATGTTAGATTGACTCTGAATGATGGATGAAATTTAGAAGTTATTTTCTTTATTGTATTAGGCTAACACTTTCAATTTCATTTAATCATTGTTTATAACCTTTTACACCGTCTTTCCATTCAATTACCTCCTCAAATATATAGATGAGTGTATTTCACTCTTATTATCCCAGTACTTTTATTTATAAACTAAGAATTACCAGTAAAGTGGTGATAGTTTTGAAAAGCAATATTAGAAAGAAGACAATTATTAGTTAATTCTTAGAAGACAAGTAATGTCATTGTTGAAATCTCATTTTAATATTAATATATAGAGGCATCTCTCATTCTAAACCCATATCATGTTCAAGTCTCCCTAGAAAATAATTAAATAACCTCTTAAACAGAAACCTCCCCATTCCCTTTCTCCTTCTCTGAATTCTCTAATCTAGACCCCTTCGACACTCTCCAAATAATGCCAATCCTTAAGCCCTCCTCTCTCCCTTTCCCTCAGTGCCTTCTCTCTCGTTTCATCTCCCCCACCTATAATTCCAATCCCATATATAACATCCCCCTCTCAATAAGAATGAAAGACCCATGATAGTATGTTACTCTTAGAAATGTATTAATCCATTTACAGCAATCAAGTATGCAGCAAGACAATCAGATAAAGGAGTAATTCGTATATCATATGGATATGAGTCATTTAAACAGATGAATGAATCTATGAATGCCAGGAGAGCATAGTCTTGGTTAATGAGGACATTCATGTAGTATTGTGCTAGATTAGAGGGTAGTTTAATTAGGATTTATATTAAGGTGTTTAGATAAGATATGAATTTAAAATGGGGTTAGTTATTAAATAGAGTGGTTATCTATTAGAACAATGATATTTCAGATATGTATAAGTAGAATTATTAATTATTTTGACGAATATGTGGGGAAGAGGGCTATAGAATAAATAAGTAATAGATTCCCATTAGTAGCAGACAGATAGAAGAAGATTGAGAATCATATTGGGCACAAACAAGTATGAAGTTCAAGTCATCTTGAATATAAACTTACTCTAAAGACTCCATCGATCCATGATGCTTGCAATGCTAGCTCTCGTGAAGAGATATCAGCTAGGATTCATCTGTTTATAATATAAGACTTTTTGACTTGTCTGAGAAGTCTGGCAGATGACGCAGGAGTTGGTGACAAAGTTTAATAATTGTATTCAGAATGGATTACAAGTCTACCTCTGTCTTTAAAAACTGCAAAGGTCATCGTATAATAATTCACATTCAATAATTTCTAAAGTAACAGCCTCATTTTATCTATTAGAAGCACTAGGTCAGTAAAGAGAATTTATATTTTGCCGCTAATTCAAGCCAGTTGACTTGCTCAAATGAAATAGAAGAAGAATGTTAGAATATTAAAGAATGCCTATCTATAAATTGACTTTCTACTAAGCAATTAGCATCACATCCATCTCCATTTATGTTATTATTATCATCATCTATCTCGGATGCATCTTCAATGCCTATTCCATAGATGGATAAATCATCATATTCTTTAGGTTTGAATTAAGAACTAATGCTTACTATATCATGTTAGATCTCTTCTTAGTAAAGAAGTTGACAGTTTTTGGGAGTACACTCACGTGAGAGTAGAGATGATCCAGAGAGATCTGCTGGTGGGCAAGTTGGTTCAGAAAATATTTGAAGTAAATGAGAAAAGAACAGAAGAATTTCTGAAGAGTTCATTTATAGAACATTAATGCAAATGTTAATCTATATTATGATGACATTATTGATTTTCAATAATCATTATAGATTAATTACTTTTACTTATAGATGATATCAATATATAAGAAATATTTAAAAATTATATTAATGTGTATAACATGAATAAATTTATTAGTTATTTTATTTTATATATTGACTATTCTAATTACTTAAAAATTGATATCTAGAAGGAAAATTCTATTAAAATAGGTGGATATATCTTTATTGATAATGAAAATTCTCTTTATTTAAATCTGGATATATTTAATATTGAATTGTATTCCTTTTCTTTTATAGATATTTAAAGATTTAAATTCAATTATGACCTTTAATGATTAATAGAAAATCAATAATGTCATGATATTTCTCCGCTCCAATAAAATGGCACAGTCCAGAAAGTCTTGTCAAGTTATTGGCCAATAAAGATCTTGATTTGGAGATGGATGTGGAAAACACTCGCTACATAGAGGACTGGCTCTGATCATAGTGGTTAATATTTAACATGCTTGATTCACTCAATCATACTTGCTCCATTTACACCTTTAAAGTTATTATCTGTGAAATAAGATGCCACTCACCACTAGTATTGCGTTCAGTGCATTCAAAGCGGTGCCTCGCTAAAGTAGTGGGACCAAACTATGATGACACAAACTACATTTGCTCATTTCAATTTGCGGTTTAGAATATATTTACTTGAAGAACTTAAATAAATCATTCTTAATATCCAAAGAAGCTCCTAATATCAACAATTCCATCTACAACACTCCTACCTCCCTTGCGTCTAACTATTTATCCCCTCATATCCTTTACTCATCATTCATATTCATAATTCACATTATTAGATCATATCCCCTGTGTATACATTAAATAATACGCATACTCATCCAACCCAATTCCCACTATAATAGAATCCATAAGACATTCAATATTAATTACATAGTTATTAAGTGCATACACTGTTAGATTAGGTAACAATGCTCTCTATGTTAAAGATTATAAAGCTTATTACTGAGAAGAGAGATATGAAGTCTTTATGTTGTGTAGACAATAGAAGTTGATGAGTGGATGGCAGATGTAGAATGCACAGTTGTATTCTTTGTAGTGTTTTATTATAGGTTGCTTGAGATAGGACAATTGGAGAGGGGAAGGTTGATCGGTGAGTTGGGTGGTAAATGGAGGACTTTAATTGTTTGTTATTCTATCTATGTTAAGATAGAGTAAATTCATTTAATAGAGCATTGGTCTTGGTTTTAAGTTACGAATCAAACTAAATCATTGGTCGGGAAATACTTCTTGACATTATTGGATAGCAATAAGATCTCAATCATTTTCTATCATTTTCTATCATTTTCAGATCAAGTACTCTTAGTTTTCTTTATTAATTATGGGTTTAAATCGACCATTGACTACATCATGTTAGAAATGTGGAGATGGATTCATAACAGGTCAGTATAAATATCTAAATTTAACTTTCTTGTCTAGAAACTCTTGCCCGGAAGGACCTTAGACCGGGTCTTAACTGGCTCTGTGATCTTTTGGAGCGGCAGAGTATTGTTTAAGTAAACCGACTTCTAGGATGAAATCAGAGCCTGGTCCTCCGACTCTACTTGAGGTGAGGAAGCCAGTGTAGGCTGCAATAGTTCCTCTCCTAGTTCACGTAGAGGGATCAGTTTATCCACTTCTCTTTTCACGTTCTATTAATATGTCCCAGATATTCTCTTTACCATTCTAATAAATAGCTAGACATGAGTGTCTATAGAAATATAAATGTATATATATATATATATATATATATATATATATATATATATATATGTCAAA
>JAGYYO010000093.1:0-14886 GCA_021441625.1 Diophrys sp. 3 WChen-2021
GAACTTATCTGGGAGCCCATTTAACTGGAGACTAGTGCCTAAATAGGAACTGGGAACTACCTTGGGGAGACTCTTACCAGCTTTTGTCTGGGGATGAAAGAAGGGCTCATATCTGAGATTGTCTTTATGATTACTTAACTTAACTAAGAGTAATTAAAATCTTTCTTATAGTTCCTTATCTTGTCAAGATTCCTACTTCGTTTACTGTGCTTGAGCCAAGATGTATGATAGAACGTGAGAAACTCCATTAGTGGGAGACTCTGACCGAAATCAGTCATGGATTGATAGAGGAAGGAGTTAGATATATCTGAGATTATTGAATTTATTACTATCTAATAATAAAACAAACCCTTGCTAGATTTAAAAAGAATTAGAAACGGAGAGATTAAACACTAGAACTATAGTTAATCTAAGTATTCTAAGAGTTCAATGAGTAAATAACAGAGTTGAAAGGAGTTGAATTGACCACATTGAGAAAGAGTGCATGAATGATACTACTATTAATATTAACTATTGCTCTCTCTAGCCCTCTATGCCAAGTTCCTTCATTCTACATTTATTTAGACTTAGAACTCTTTCTAATTTTACATGATTGAGTCTTACAATATAAAAATACAGATGGGCTTAGAAAGAAGGATTAATCAAAGTTATTTTTATTTTTTGTGTTTAAGTAAATAGGCAATTCTTAAATAGAATAAACAAGCAATTTAAATATAATGATGTCTGACTAACATCTGCCACACCGATCCAAAGAGACAAGCATACTACCTTCATGCAAAGATCTAATAGTAGTCAATGCGTTCTCATGATCACACACCTTGTCTCCATATAGCCATGAAATCAAGAGCGACAGAGATTGCATCATGTGTTTGTTATAAACGTTTAAGTATTACACATAAACTCATTGAGAGGATTAAAAGAAGAGTGCATCTAATTTGGGAATTAACATGATCTGTGGTAACAATGCAGGAGTTGCAAATGCAACTTAGGAAACTTCCTAGACCTTAAGAGAATGGAAGGTTTTCTTTTGGCAACCTATTTTAATTTTCCTTGGTTCAGACCAAATTCACTTATACAATACTGAGTCAGTGAATACAAAAATGTCTTGGCTGGTGTACCTCACAGTGTAATTTACCTCAGAGAGAGTTGATTCTGTCTTGATTGTCTCAGTAATACAGTAAAGCTCACTTGATCTAAGAGTTAATCTACACTCAATTCATATTAAGAAGCAACTATTTACTTTCTGCACTAGCTAAGAATGAAGTTGAAAGATGCTTCTCTGAGTCCAATGCTTATTGACACTTGCTTCCCTTTACACACATCCTTCCATCTGCTCACAAGTTAAGCCACTCTGTTAAATGAAGAATGCATGCAACGGGATGAGTTGAGAAGTAATAAATCACTTCATTTACACAGATGTGGTAGGAGGACCATGCCTGTGAAGACCTCTCTCGTGAGTGTCAGAGACGGGATGCTCGGAAGAGATGAACAGAGTTTGTTTCTGTTATATGTGGGGTTTGGGTTTTTTAGTTATGAGTTGAAGTTGGAGAAAGTCTCACTTCTATAAATTAAGACAGGATTGAATCATTACTTGTAAACTTGTAAGTAAAGAGGCAATTCAAAGTTTAGAATTTGTAATTCGGTTTAAAGCTCTTGCTTATAAATTTAATGGAGAAGGTGTAAATCGAACATATCGCCACACTGAGCATGCCAAGCACCAAATAATTTGATATCCCAATTAAAACTATAAAGATGGAATTAATGTCCACAGGTTTTCATCCTGAGGGGAAGGCAAAGGGAAATCCTCTGAGCATGCCTTTATGGGGGATGCAGCCTTTAGCAAAAGGCTGGGGAGAGAATTTTACAGGGGGGTCTTTTGACTGTCAGATTATATCTGCTATTAAATTTTCCGATAGATTTATCTGACTCATTGATTTTACAGGACCGTAATAGATCCTGAAGGAGGATAGTCCTTGACATAGTTTGTCACATTAAATAATCCATCACCCTAAAAACTAGATGGACATAATCTTTAGTACAGTATATTAAATATTTCACCCCTCCCTTCTAAATCCTCATCTACCCACCTCCCCAGTCACCCTCTCCAACAGACTCACCATCCACACACCCATCTCCATCCTCCACATCACCTCTTCTCTTCCCTCTGTCATCTTTCCCTCCACCCTTCTCTAATCCCCCGTTCCCTTCTTCCACAAATGATGTAGCTCTAACAAGCATCTCTTCATCTCCATAGGTATCTATCATCCCTCCATTGATTCCCTTATTACAGATGTACACAAGCAAGTCTTCTCTTAGAATGGGAAGGGAGGAGTAATGAATAGAGATAATTGGATTGTGGGGTGGGCAGTGGGGGTTGGGAGAAGGATTTGATTTATGGTGTTGATTAAAGATGTCAAATGGCATATGGGGAGAGAGGGCTTTGGGTTACGAGGGGGATCACTTTGGTACTGGAGGAGGAGGGAAGGGGTTTGAGGGTGAGGGGGTAGAGATCTTAAGGGTCTGTTTTATCATTCTTTTGTTTCCTTTGGGAAGGGACACTTTGTGAACAAGATGGATTTAGTATTTAATTTATTTTCATATACGGAGTATCTATTTTGTGTTAAAAAGGAAGGATAGCGGCAATTGAATCATAACTAGCTTCGTTTATTCTTTTAGCTGACTTTAAGTTTGATTTTATGTAAATACTACATTAGACACCTCATTTCTTAATACAATTGAGAATGTACTCTACACATATATTGCAGATTTACACATATTACACTCTCAACCAATCTACTATTACAATTCAATGGACAGCATAAAGCAATACTTAGTCTAGATTAACTAGGAGTGATATATAATGGAAGACCAGATTAGTTTTAGATTAGAGACTAGCTTTCATTAAAGATGTAAAGGCATCAATGAAGCTGGATAAAGTATAGATTCCAATTGTATTCATGATAATAACCGATTATTGAGCAACTCTTGTGTCATGAGTCTCAATTGCCTCAGTTACACTCATATGGGCCAATCGCTCTGATCATGTAAGATGCATCATAGTAAGTTTGAGGATATAGAGAAACGAAGGAGCAGTGACTTAGATTATGATTCTGTTCTAAAATAAATTACCTGTTTCTTCTCTTGATAAGACTGGTAAATGTAACTCCTATAACTAAAGGAGTATTTACTTATGAGGCATAGTGCCTACATCCAAATAGAAAATAACTCCTCTTGAAGTTGCAATAATCCAATACTCATGCCACCATATCCATCTAAACACTCCTTTCTGCTTCTACAATCAATCCATATCAATTATCAATCCCCACCCCATTTCCCCCTTCTCCAATCCCTTTCTCTCTCCCTCTCTCAACCTCCTCTCTAATCCCATCTACAATTAACTTAATTAATCCCCTTCTGCTTCTATCATGCTTCTCTTCCCTCACACTACCTCTATCACCTTCTCCTAATAATAATTAACACCACTCATTTAAATAATCTTAAAGATAAATAAATTAAATGACTGAGTGTACTGTGAGACTTCATGTTATCAAGGTCCTTATTCTCTTTTTCCTCCTCTAATGTTCTCAGTGTGCCTCCAATAGAGGGTATACAATTCTTCTAAAGTTCAACTAATTCACCAATGCCTTAACCTTTCACTCCGGACCGAGTTTCAATCTGTACATCTTCACATACTTGGAAGGGAAAAGGATTTGCTGGGTTTCTGTTCATTGGTTCAAGCAACATACTTACATGGAGTTGAGAGAATTTACTTCTCATCCAAAAGAGAATTCCTTTTCCGCTAGTAGTTTAAACGACTAGGGAAGACATAAAAACTTCTTGCATAAAATCTTTTCTCTGAAGCTTTTCCGTTTTGCCTAGTGGAGATTCTCTTGTTGAGGCATTGGGACCTTAGTATGCTATTGCTAACAAAGTTTGAGCTATCACTGCATCATGAATGCCAATACCATAATACTCTTCTGCAAAGTTCAGGTTATTCGCAAATGCTCTAGGTGTCATTAGTCTCACAGGCAGGCAGATTGATGGTAAAAAGTGGATCTTCAGTCAATTCAGTTGAGAATTCAGATTACTCTGCATCATTCCTACCTACTCCAAGTATGTCTGTAGTGATAATACTTACATCTTTTATTATTAATCCTACGGATGATTTAATTTTATCTTTAAGTTAATTAGGACCTTTAGTTAATTCTTCTTCCTTTGACTTATCAATTCTGTTATGAGGTACTCTCCTGAAACATTGGATGTTTATATCGGGGACCCCATAACAGAATAGTTAATTATGATTCACCTTCCTCACATCGAACGTTATGATAGAGATAAACTATTTAATTAGACAATACCTCACTTCTTTGGTGGAGCATCCACTTACTTGATACTAAACATATCTTTGATTTTATTCTGCCTAGATTAGATTCTAAAATTAACTATCCCATGCATTCCCATAAGAGACAGAAGACTTCAAAGAGAGATGCGAAGTAATGAAGTTGAAAATTAGGATTTAAGCATTCAGAACACATCGCAATTGTACAGTCTTACAAATGAAAACATCAGTGCATTGAATCCATGTGGAGAATTTGTAAAAGAATAAGACAAGAGATCTTCATGTTGTGTCCTTGAATCATCATATAAATTATATTAATGCACATGTAAATAATCCCAATGATAGATTCAACATGATATATGTAGTGAATGGGTTAACTATAGAATTACTATTGTAGCAGTTAATGCAATTGGAGAATCTAAATAGAGAAATGAAGCAAAATTAGCAAGGGCAGAATTAACAGGGACAGCAAGTGATTTATATTCTCTGAGGAAATGGATAATAGATAGTTACCTGGCTTCTTATGGGAAGTGGGAAGTAAATGGAAATAGGGAAAGGTAATGGAACGAGGATAGATGTATTAAGGATATGGGTTAGAGAGATGCTAGGGTTGAGGTGAGGTGATGGGTTTGGAGCGAAGGTTAGAGCGGTTAATAGAAGGGGGGAAGGGGAAGTGGAGGATACTACAGTGATTAAGGAGTTGGTTGATGATGTTTAGCAGAAATATTGGAGTGCTTTGATAAGATAGGTTGAAAGATTTGTCTAGTACTCTTTCATGCAGCATCTCTGGAAAGAGAAATAATTATTTATACATTAATAGCTTCGATTAGCAAAAGTATGAGTAGGGGTTATGGGTTTACTATTTGCGTTTTCTTCTCAGCACCATTCCTGTCTGAGCTTCCTAGCAGATAGTGGATAAAATAAATCTATCAATAATCCCAATATTCTAAATCGATTCTTCTAGACTCTAGTTAGAGGAACATAATATTAAACTTAATTAATATAGAATCTGCTAGGAGGTTAAATTATACAATTCACAGAAATGAGAAGTCCTCTATCCTTCTAGGGAATCATATCTAAAGGAGTTTCTAGCTCTCCAGACCGATGATGATTTAATTATTAACCCACTAGCACGTGCTAAGAGAAGAGAGGGATTTAGATCTCTTTCTACTGAAGGGAGTTACTCTGATGGAGCTTCTTCGAAAGAGAAGAACACCATAGAGGACTTCCTGAGATTTGTCTTCTGTTTCTTTCGTTTAAGAAAGTTGGAATGCGAGGAAGGAGATGTGGAAGAGTCTTGAGACTAAGGAATGAGAGAAGAGGTTCTGCTCTTAAGAGACTAAAAGAGGTTAATGGATCTAGTTCAATTACAGGAGGAAAGTGTTAAGAAGGGAAGTCTTCAATAGGTCATAGTGTCTGACTTCAGAGGAAGAGTTCCTTCTTTTTCTCAGTTAATCAGACTGATTTGGATAGTAGTTTAGATATGTAGAGTGTGTCTACTAGTGGAAATAGAAGTAAGAATAAACAAGATTTAACAATAATGGATATGTAAATCATAAATCTGCATTTACAGGCATTTAATATAATCCTTTTACTTTGAAAGAACACCTAATCCTATTCAATAACAAAGGAATACATGTACAAGGAATGGCAGGAACTAGAAGTGATCATGCTCACAGAAGGATGAGAAAAAGAAGAACACCTACTCCTTCCAGTATCAGTAGTAGCTAAAACATTTCACAAGGACATCCCACCCTGATAAATAAAAGAAAAACAACAGTACTACAAGCATGAGATATACTACTTCTCCTATATACAGTGTAAATAAGAAATACAAAATGAGTAAAAGAGAGTATTACTAAGAAGAGGATGAAGAAAAGAGATGATGATTTGATTGAACTGGAATAAAATATAATGAAGATATTATTACTCTGTTGCTGTTTGATTGCCTAATAGACATGCTGGAGAATACACCAATGATTTAGACTGATATCATGATCACTCTAAACCATTCTTTGATCTAATCCATCAATATCCTCTTCAGTAGATGTATGATCACTCTCAATGAAGATGTCTTGACAATCCACTTGCTCCCCCATTCCTATGACAATATGTGATGGAAGAAAACAGTGAATCAGTACTTTGGAGGATTCAAGGATGAAATTCACATATCAAAGGTGTAATATTATCTTAGATATACATCAACTATTCAAAGACTATCTAAGAAATTCTCATAAGTCGAGATTGCTTGCTTCAAGAGATTGGAGAGACAACTTATAGATGGAATAGAGATTCAAGACAGAGTTAGTGGACACTGGAAGATGAGATCAATGGAGGGATGAGTATGCATGATGAGGCATGTACTGACTATCATGATATAATTGCTAATATGTAAGCAGATCATGAATGGATATTAGTGAATAATGGAGTCTAGCATACTGTGGTGGCATATTGATCCATTTGGTTGCTCAGCTACGAATGCAGACTTCTTTGTTGAGATTGGGATGTCAGCTTGGTCTTTTGGTTGAGCTGATTCTAAGATAAAGCGTAGAGATTAGAAGAAGGAATTTGAGTGCTTGTGGAGACTTTTTCATGAGAATTCAGAGACTCATAATGATTTATTAACTCATTTAATTTTCCACTTTTATAATCAACCACCTTGGTTTCTGTATTGATGATGATTATATCTTAGAGAACTACAATGTTGATGATGATGATGATATTAAGCGATGTTCACATCGACGATATAGGTCTTCTTCTGCAAAGACTGTCTTAGTCATTGAGTAAAGTCAAAGTATAAGTAACCGACAGTAATGTGTTACATCTAAGATATCTTAATGTCTGAGTCGACGATATCTTTCCGATAGTGTAATGCTTGACTCTAATAAAAATAACTTCATGAAACTTAGTGTCTTTGGGCTACAAGAAGACCTTTGATGACCAGAAGTAAGTGTTAAAGATAAAGAATATTAAGTGAAGAGCGTAATCAATGGAGTGGTTTACTCTTTAGACTTGTTGGCTATAGGCGAAGAAGTCAAGTGAGACTTTAAATTTCCATCTAATTACTCGAACTACAATGTTAAGTTAAATTATTTTAAATGTGGAATCAATAGTAATCAGTTATCATGCACTTAACACAATCAGTCAGTAAGATAAATGGAACTACATAGTAGCTGTGTGATTCTTTATTTATTAACTACAATTTAAACGATTTAATCACCACTATTCAATTCTGTATCACTTTCTTTTTCCCCAGAAACATCTTGCTCAATCTGATCATCTGTGCTAGTTTTTAGCTTATTAACAAAAGTATCCATTGGGCCTTCGGGACCCGTTGTCAACTCATCCAGACCTTCTCTTACAACAGGGAACGGGAACATTCTTGCACGCCACCTTTCAACTTAAATCACATCACTAATGACCTTTCCAGAAATGTTAATTGAACTTTAATGGATGGATCTTGGGTAGTTCTTGTAGTTATGGAATGCTTCGTTGAATATGGTTGTAGTTAAGTTGCAGAAGGGACGTGGTTCAGGTTCTTTATTCTTAGCTTAGAACAGCTAACATTTATCTTTTACACTTTTGTAGTCTCAGATATTGTCTCTTCCTTTACATTCTTCTCCTTTCATTTAGTCATAACACTAACCATTTGAATACATATTGAAGTTCTTGAGACATTGTTCCCACTTTACTGGCTTGTCTAAGAATATTATATTGTTTAATGCAGTTGCTACAGTATTAATGTTGCCTCCCTTCGTTTTTAACTTTCTGCCAATGACAACTAGAATTTACAATGCATGTATTTTCAATTAGGTGTCTTCTTGCTGCTTCAGAGATATTTGGATTGATTCATACAGTTTCCCATATTGCAGAATATATGGTGTCTATTATATAGCTGTAAGGAAGATTGCTTGGCTCACATACTGTGGGGTTCCTATTATTTCTTTGGTTTAACTATCTAAGTAGAGTTTACATATTCGACAGAGTTCCTCCTAATATATGTGGTCCTGTAATATAAGGGAACATCTTTGTGAAATACATCAATCAATCTTATTTTGATACTTGTATCTCTTTTTTCCTAGGTTATTAATTGACATTTGTCTTGTCTAGTGGCTAGGAATTAAGTTATTAATTTGATTAAATGCCTGAAAGTCTTAAGAATGGTGAATTTGAAGATCTGTTAGCAACAGTGCATCAGCCAGTGGTGACTAACCACTTTACTCAATCCTAGTGTGAACCTGGAGCTAGTCTGCATTCCAGTGATGTGAGCCATGTAAGTTTTTGGGGCGACACAGTGTGTAGGAATTACATCGGCTTAGACTCAGTGGAGACTGACTCCATTTAATCCACTGCTGATATATTCACTATAATATCCTATTCAGTATAATCAAAACCATTACTTCTATAATATCTCAATATTACTTATCATGCCATCATTATCACATGTAAATGGGGTAATAGGTATAATTTAGAATCTGCAGTTGTGACAGCTGCGTTTCCAAGACAAATATATTGATTAAAAATTAAATTAAAAATGACATTCAGCAAAAGTCGATCTTGAGTTTTTTGAAGCAGAATTCTAACGAGCGCAATTCTGCTTCCGGGTAAACCCCATCAAAATATTTTCCAAGGTCATTTATGAAGGCATTCTTGGAACCTCCGCTGTGACAGATGCGGATGCGAGATAAATGAATAATCATTATCATTTACCTTTTTGTGCATGAATGGGAGAGGTTAGCCTAATATAATTCCATGATTAAACATAAAATAAATTGTTTTCAAGTTCTTCATCAGATTTTTACCTCACTCTTGCTAATTGAACATTTAAGTTCTTTTATTCGATTTCTTTCTCAAGTAGTCTATCAAAGAGTTACAACTACCCCTAAATAATAATTCACAGATTATATGCCATCTAGTTCTGAGATAGTCATTTATAATTAAAATTAACTACTAAGGAATACTAGATCATCAGCAAATGCTAAGCAATTCTTTGTTAAGAATTATTAACTAAAGCATCTGTTTAGATCATGGTCAAGGTAGGTCTCAAAGTATAGAGGGGAAAGAAAAGTTCATTATGGAATCCCGACAGATTAGGGAAATGACTCTCCTCTTAGTTGTTATTTAGTTCCGTTCAACAATTCTTAGATAATGAGATTATTCCATATGTTTCTTTCAGGAGGATGATTTGTTTCTTATAATCTTTATTGCAATATCAGAAGGAGCAGATCTCTAAATACTGTATTCAATGATTTACTGACACTATGTTATATGTCTTTCTTTTTATGTTTGTAATTCAGCAGTCTTCTCAGAAATTTAGTAGTAACGTACCTTCATTTATTTTTTATGAAGGCCTGTTGACAGCTACCTATAGTAGGAGGTATATCTGTTATCTAGAAATTATAGATCATAGGATCTATTACACTAATGGGGATGTATTATAGATTGATCTAGTTTACTCTGGAAAAGCCCTCTTCTCTGAGTTCTTGTTTATCAGAATGAGTTTGCCTGTCTTCAGGTAGCCTTAAAGTCTGCTTTGTAGCTCTAGAAGGTAATTATAAATAACTAATAATTCTCGTTCTAATTTCCTTATTTCTACTGCAAGAGTGTATTGGAGCCTATCAACTCCTAATGCCTTTCCTTGCTTAATTTAGCCTATTGCTGCATTCACATCCTCTATGGTGAGAGGGCTAGTGTACTTGAAAGTCATTAGCTTTCCATTAACTCCTAAGATTCGATATCAACAAATGCAGCTCTATTATTTCTAAATAGGAATACGCTCACTTATCTATAGAATTTACTCATATTATCTTACACCATAGCTAATTCTATCTAGATTATTTGTACTAGGACCTTAGTTATCTTAATGTTCTAATATCTTTTTATAATTTGAATTCAATCTAGTTTATATTAAGAGACGAGTTATTAGAAGCTACAAAGAGTATTTAAAATTCTTTATGTAAATTAATTTAACTATTGGTTTTAAACTTATTGGATAAATTTCTGACATGGAGAAACAAAGAGGAATAAGAAGTTACCAAGTGATTTATCTATCTTCAGCAATCTCTCTGCAAGACGCATTAAAGGGTTAAAAGAATAACATCAAAGCAATGGATCTATAGACTGACATATGGAGTCATAGACTGACTAGGGAATTAAACAAATGAGGCCCCTGTCTGCTTTAGTGCCAACACAGTGTGTATCAGTGGCCTTAGTGGAGTTCCTGCCAACGTGTGTTAGTTTCCACTCTTCGTTGCCTCTGGAAGACCTTCTTTTAGATGGGAGAGCGGTATGTCGATTACACGACTAAGGTTAAGCAGCTCCACATCAAACAACTACTTGACATAGTGTTCAGACTTGTCAAGTTTTAGTGGACAGTTTTGATTTATGGGCAGGTTTAGTTTTAGTTACTACTTTGCCAAATGCAATGGATCCAATTCAAACTCCTAAGTTAAGCGGCACATGGTAATGTTAGGAGTCATTCATTTATTTAAAAGATCGAAAGTTGATTTACAGGTTAAGGAAGAATGCATTCAAGACAAAGCCAATAGGAAACCACATCTATTAATCTCGCGCACGCTGAGTAAATGAATCTGACAATAAAGAACCTGAGAATATTGTATTAATGATGTTAAAAGCTTAGGGAATGCAGGTTATGAATACTTTGAATATATTGACAAAGTAACCTGATTGATTGATTTTAATTTAAAGATGGATTAATTTCCTCAGGCTTTCATCCTCAGGGGAAGGCAAGATTGAGTTCTAGATATTATCTGGAAAGACTTTTCCGACAGATTTTATATGACCCCTTGTTTTTTACAGGGTCGTAGTTGATCATGAAGGGGACAATCCTGGCAGAGTTAATCTGACCAAACTTAAATGATTCATCACCCCTCACAGTAACCTGTTTATGCAGCACAACCCACACTGATAAAGCTTAAATCCCTTTCAGGAGCTATAAGTCACTCAAATAGTGTGCCTTCATAGAACACTTACCTCTGAATTTAAAATACACTTAGAGCCATTAATTATTCTGGCCAGGGAATCTCACATCAGCAACCAACAGAAGATATTCATCCTCATGTAATACTTTGATTGGGAGACTCTCTCTTAACGGCATTGTACTAAATCAATAAGATGTGTGTTTGCCTAGACTTGCCCTGACCTTTGGCATTTATAGTAAGTAGCATGCAAGAGATAACAATAATGGATAACCGTCTCCACTGGTGTACGCTCGCTAACGCACCCTTTAAACTGATAACATTGAATTAATGTGGTATATACTCAAATCAAAGAAGATCGCAGTGATATCCTCCATATTAATAAGACAATAGAAGCGAATCATCTTAAAAGCTGAATGTAAGTTAATGAGAACTATCTTACTGTCTTGAATGCCATACATTAGTGGAAGCCAGACTTGGTTCAGTTCCTAAAAAATTATTACAACCACTAATGGAATGACTATGAGTAATTGTGAAATATCTCATCAGATAAAAGATAGAGGAATGTTAAATTATTTTGACTTGTAGATTAAAGGGTATTTTATGGGGAAATCTTTTTAAATATTTTCCTTATCGTTAAGGAGTTTATTAATAGGAGTTTTTCTGAGACCATCACTCCTGTTTGATTCAATTGTAGCAGAGATCCGCAATGATCAATAAACTTGAAGTAATCTTTACCCATGCATGTAATCGCATCTATCTCGTTTTTAACAGCAGTTATTTAAATTGATTAAAAATACTAATTATACTTTATTACTGCTTCCTGGTCTATGACTCCAGAGATTAGATGCTTATTAGAGCCTACAACTTTCTGTATATATTGGAAACTCTCATCATTTTAAGTCTGACAGGAGATGCCTATCACTTATGTTTTTCCTTTCAACTCATCTTAGACAAGACAAACCTCTTCTACAGTTGTGATTATTATTCAAACTCTCACAGTTGTGAGTTTTTTCTAACTTGTTAGAAGTAATTAATTTATTTATATGGTAGGTGTGTTATTTTCACCATCTTTCCATTTTTAATATTTGTATTATGTCTCTATTCTTTATCCTTATCTATTTAAGTAAGGGTTATCTTTTTCCCATCTTTTCTTATGCCTCCTCCATTACTAAGCGTCTCCTCTAAGTTCTATTTAGTAGGCGAAGAACTCTTTAAGAAAGGATTGTTTGATCCATTTGTTTTAGCTTGAGTCTTATATAATTACATCGTAATTGCTCTCCTACTTTAGATGCTGTACAAGCTTGCAATAGATAGATCCCTTCTAATGAATTGCATATTATAAGATTCTACTCTAGTATTCTCTTATTCTGATGTTTTCTCTATGCCTACTGGGATCTCTTTAAGTTTACTATCAAAATTCATATTAGAGTGGTCGTAGAGTTCTTCGCTTCTTTCATTTATTATTCATCTTGTATTGGAGAGTGTCTAGACTCTTGGGTAAATGATGAATTCATTGAATCGATATTGTAGTTTATAATCAAGATCTTTAAACATTAAGATTAAATCTTCTCTTGTGAACATCTATACAATTGTCTTCAGCAGTTCTGCCATGTACTCGAATCGCTAACCTTTAATTAGATTCATGTTCAGCTAATGATATGTTGAGGACTGCAATTTGACCTGTTTCTCTTTGAGAGGCAAAATTAATTCTTCTCAGTTAATGAACAATGTTTGGTTAACTTAACTAATCATTAATCATGATCATTAACTGCACAATCAGTGTCACTGTCTTAGACTTCAATCACTTCTATCTCCTCTAAGTCTATGTAACCTCTCTCCTCTTCGTCACCAAACTATCTCTAATAATGTTTGGTTGTAATTTAAATAATTACAATGATGTTAAATTCTGGGGATTATTAAGTGAAAAATTAAATTGACCTTTATTCTCTTGTCTTGTTTGAACCTAGCCAATCTATATCTCTTAATAGTAATCTCTTAAAGAGTAATACCCAGGAGTAATAGAGAGGCTTTGAAACAAGAAGGTTAAAGCATTTAACTCATTTCATGTGTATGTTATGTGGATATACTGAAGTAAAGATTAATTTGATAATATCTGAATTCCTGACTTAAATTAACTAATTTGAGTTCCTATTTAACCACCAATAGCTAAATTATATTTGTTAATGAACCATACCCTTCAGATGGAAGCAAGGAGTCTGAATCTTCATCTTGGCTTAAATGATTTTTAGTTGGTTTTTGGGATCTCTGACGTTTTTATTCTCATGGAATTTCTTTAATAGATTCTATTCTAACACCATTTCACTGTATCATCACTTGGATTAGTAGTACAAGAGCGACACTTCCTCATTTATTGATTATCTATTTAAGAAAGGAAAGTGGACGAAGACATTTAACATAATGCATAATGACAATAATAATAGAAGAGAATTGTTCACAAAATCCCAAAACCCTAATGTTATCCATTTGTGGATTTCTGTTTGATATCTAGTTGGTTATTTGAAGCTCTTGCCACCAGGAGTCTTCCTAGCAATCTAATCCAGAAAGTTCTCTGTTTAGACGAAGGTAGCAGTCTCTCTGGACGTTCTCTCGTCTCCCTTTGCGTCCCTGTCCGAGATCAGGCGACTCCAAAGGGTTCATAATAGATACTTGTCAAGATTGAAGGTCGGGCTCCTCATCTACGTGTTGAAGGGAGCTTAGACTCCCCCAAAACCCCCAACACTATCAAAGTGCTTGGCATAGGGAGACCTTCAGAAGTTGTTAAATTTAGTTAATAATTAAACTAATGCCATCAAGTCTTCATCTCAAGTCTTGATGACTCATAAGTATTTCATCCTCATCAGAAGTTCACTTTAAGATGTTCCATGTTAATGGAGAGTCAGATGACATAGAGGTAACGAACAAACTGGACTAGTAAAGGTCTGTATTTATTAGTTTCTTTCTAGTGTCTTATTCTAAAGTAAAGTTAGTAAGCCTAGTCAATAGGTCAGAAATTAACAAGTCATCCATACACTACGACTTACTATGACTGACTTTTGCCCTAAATTATTGAGTCAGTCTTAGACCATTGATTAGTCAGAGTGGACAGGAGAAGACTCTCTGGAGTCAAGGGACAGAGAGGTTGATGATGATAATAGTCTCTTAATTATTAAGTCATTCACTCTAAGTCTTGTTGTCTTGTCTTCTCTTAATTGTGTGGTCCTTTGGGTAGGCCACTATGTTGACTGTCTTTGCCTTCTTGAACTACCAGAAGTTCACTGCGTCTCCCACGTAAGACATGTAGGAGTCAACAAAGGCAAGATCCCAATCAAAACCCATCACCTCGTCAAGGTATGTATAGTTGTTCTGCTTCACTCTCTAGGTTACCTTCAGAACTTAGTCTGACTTTCTAACCTTCAGGAGAGTGTTAAGGTGAGCTTTAGTTTCAACATAGGGATCTCAAAGTGTTGTAAGTAAATATAGATTTTTAATCATCATAGGGTATGTACTTAATTATTTAATTATGGAGGACATGGCAAAACTTGAAAGACATTTTCAACGCTGACTTTGCAGCAAAGCACAAGCAGCAGATGCTTCTCCTCTCCAATT
>JAGYYO010000094.1:0-14885 GCA_021441625.1 Diophrys sp. 3 WChen-2021
CTATAGCTATCCACTTCTGTTTCTCTCTTACCTTGTTCTCATGTTAACGAGAGCACTTCACAAATGATAGATTCCACTTGTATTTCATTAGATTAAGAACATAAGCATTAGTTTACTATAGATCAAACTCTCTCTTTAAACTATCCTAAACATAATGAGAACTAATGGGTTAGTGTTCTTACTATAGGGACTTCACAAACATAGTTTCTTACTCTTATGACAATGGGAGAGCTAAGTTAGATTAAGGAATAGTCAAGTCTATTACACTCTTTGGCTGTTTAGATGCTCTTATTGATAGTTAAGAAGCTTAAGTCTTAGTTATCTTATAGATCTTAGTTAGTTCTTAGACTGAGGGTTAATAGTCTTAGATGTATTGGATGATATGATCCTTCATCTAAGGACTAAGGTTTGATCTTGATCTTTTCTTAATGAAACTCACGATATTTTCAGTTACACTGAAGTTTTTGTCAATTTCAAAGGGAATTTAGTGCTCCTATAGCCCAGCCCAATAGTTTTTGACTTCAGGATCATCTTAGCAGTCATCTTCCGCATGAACAATGCCAAGTCTTTATTAGTTGTAAGAGTAGTAAGTCTTGAGTAAACTATTTGAGATTTCAAGTAGGTTTCTAATTAGAGGTTAAGCTTCTTTAATTTAGTTTCTGAAGGCTTCTAAGTCTCTCCCTGCCTAAGTCTTTAGATCAACTATACCTTAGTAAGAGTCTGATCTATTAGACTATTCAGAAATAGTTTATGAAGTAAAGGGACTAAAGTTGATTATCACTCCAAAGGTAAATTGTTAATGATTAAGGCATCAAATAGTTATCAGTGGCGAGTACTGATGCTTCTTGGCAAATGATGTCTTCTCAGCGATAACTCGTTCTCTCTCGCTCATAGGAACGCTCTAAGGGTCAAATGTAAACTTACCAGGAAAGATCCCATTTAAGAGTCTCTACTCTCATCTTCTGAAGACTCCATTGAATTTAATATAGATTTTAATTAAAGTCCCTATTAAATTAAGGGTTTTGTCTTTGAACTGATCAGAAATAATAAAATGCTCATTAATCTAAAAGTCCATTTATCCACTTGAGCAGAAGATTTCTGGCCTTCAACTAACATTCATGGCTCATTTTTTAGGAAGGAGTAGAAGTAATGGACTCAAGAAACTCCTGATCTTTAGAGAACGGGTGATTATCAGCACAGCCTTCTTCTAGGGAAGGTGTCTTAACTGTATGTTGTTAGCAGACACAATTCTTTTTCAAAATAATGGATATTGAAACTACAGCAATCATAGCCTGCTAGCTACTTAAAGATTAAGTTATGTTGCTATTCCAGAGTATAAAATAGGTAATGAATCATGTTTCTTTAAAATTAATGAAATGACGATCAAGAAGAAGTAATTTGACAAAGATCACTTATTTATTCCTTAGAGATGGGGGCATTTAAAGGATTATAATTGGAGATGATCTACCTAATAGATTGAATCAGTTGTATTGAAACCTGTTATTGAACTTTAAAAATAAATTGTAGAACCAGTTGAGTTATTGTTTCTAATATAGGGTAAAGTTCTTAAGCTCAAATCTATAAAAAAATTTATTAATTTACTCAACTGGGCATGACTGGAGTCTTGGATAACGGGCTAATGGATAGTTTAATATTTAAATAAGATTCACAGACAGAAGTGTGAACTTCTGCGAGTTCCTATTTAACCCCCAGTAGCTATGAGTTTAGTCATTACCTCTAGTTAACATTAATTAGTAACTGACATAAAGACTGTTGATGTTCTCATCTATCTTTAACATTTTATCGGACCTGGTGTTAGTTTCTATTAGCTTATGCCATAAGTAGTATAACCCAATAGTCAATATGACAGAGAGAGGCTTTGAATAAAGAAGGGTCAAGCACTTCTATATTGGTAGTCCATAGTCTTATTGAATGATAAAAATGAAAAATATATAAATCGTGCCTTTAATAAACTTCTGCAAACAAATAAAATAACACATTATAGGTAAGCCTTGGTAAGCAGAATCCAACCTGTATATAATCTAAGTTCATTTGGATAGGGCCTCAGTGATCAATTAAAGATTACCTAAGACACTATAGAGTCAAGAAGAAACCAAGAATCACAAGCCCACTGGTTAGGTTAAACCTCTGAATGGCAAGTTCCCAGATGATATCTCTTGCATTTGATTTGACAGGAGTTCAACTCTACTTATAGCTGTATGTTGTTGGTCAGTAGATATTTTATAGGAATTAAAACAGCTCCTACGAAGTTTCCTTGCCCAGTTCTAGCAGTTCTTAAGTTCTTAAGAATAAATCAATCCTGTCCTCTAAAAAGGTGGGACTCCCCCCTTCCTCCTGTGTTTATTCATACCTCCCCTCCATTCCAAACCTTCATTCTGTCACAAGCTTCATTCAATCTGGGCTTTGATAAGAATGGACCATTATTATTCTTTATAAAGATGGAAGTCAACTACAATAACTCAGTATCTTTAATGATGAATAGTCTTTATATGTATGTTGATTTGAAATCGGTATCTATGATAAATACCTTCTAGTGAAAATAGGAAATTATGAGAGGAACGTATTTCAAAAAGAAATTTACTTTAAAATGGAATTAAAAAATGATCCAGAAGCAAAATCGAATTTCGAAAGCAGAATCAGAATTGGAACGATTCTGCTTTCTGGGGAAATCCCCACCTATGAGAAGAACGTCCAGACTCAATAATCATTGCCTTGCAGTCTCTGTTCTTTAGTTTTCCATCTTTATTCTTTTGATAAATCAATTCCATTATCTCGGAGAAGCACATATTCTTATGACCTTGAATCCCAGCTGACCCTAAGATATTTTTAAATGGAGCAGAGTGGTGTCAAAGTTCATTATAGCGAATGAGATAAACCAATTACTAATTGCTTTAATATCTAATCCATCCAAATCAAATTAGATAGCCAATGTCTATCGAGCTTCTTGCTTTCTGTATGCCAGGTTCTAGAAGGACCCTCTGCCATTAAGTTTTGGAATTCCTCAAATGGGCTACCCATCATCAGCTCTTTCCCAAGCCATCCTGTATAGGGAATGGTTTGCTGCCAGCTGTGAAACAGTTAGTTAGTTTGAGTAGGGGTATGCTAACTAATTAGGCTCGTTGACCGTGTCTCAGGCTCTATGACCTGCAAGGGAACACCTTCATGGTATACCACCGAAGTGGTAGGTATAGGTTAAAGACAATCCTCTGGTATGATCATAACATGGTATTACGATGCTTTATCGCTATCGATGATGAACGAGGATGCCTCCCTTCCCTTTACCCACAACTGGGTAGGCATGTACTTTCAGAGACTGCGTCTTACTCGCAGAACTGAGTTCTTGCCATCCCGCAGCATTCACCTTTGGCATGGGAGCAAATCCCTTAGTATCTCTCCAATTAAGACGGGTCCAGCGTCCGCCCCGGTATTAGTGGAGAAGTCAGTGTTGCTTCTCCAACTTTATCCGCAAAGAGATAAGATTATTAAATTAGAAGAATGTTCAAGAATTTCGGCGCCCACCCTCGTCATCTACTTCGGTGAGGACCTCTCACCTACCCTATTGACTGTTATTCCTACACTGTCAGTCCTTCAGAGGAGTGTGCAGCTGTAGGCAGCCCTAGTGGCAACAAGTGACTCAGGTGGTTGGGGGCGGGCGCCGCCGAACATTAGAAATTTAATTTCTAATTTTCTTGCTTTCTTACAGTGATTTGCATAACTTTAGCTAAGTCCCTTAGTAACAATAGTAATAGAATTACTAAATAGATCTTAGAGTCTATATGCACTCTTAATATAATTATAAGAACCCACTCCTTTCTTGAGTATTTCGACAATCTCAATCTCTTTGAGTGAAGACAAATTTGCCAGTTTTTTGTCATCGAATTATACGAGCCAATTATGGCTAACGAAGAAATGCAGATATTACTATGATTACTCTCTTCATGGGCTAGATCAGTTGATCTGAATTGAAGGTCTCTCTCCAGAGCTGAAGGCATTGCACATTCAATCAATGAGGACTACTCTCCTGCCTTAGAGATATCACAGATTTACTTTTCATAAATATTAATGAAGAGTATGAGCTTATCGTTGTGCAGGTTATGAATTAACATCACAAATATTATATACTCTCTCCATAGAAAGAATAACCTTAATAATTAATCATACCCAAATGATATATCTTTAAACTATTTTAAGTTGGCTAGAATAATATTAATCCTATTGATAATTTTAAAAACATTGGATTGAAAACTTTGGATTTAGTTTTCTAATAATTTCTATATTGTTTCAATTCAAAATCAATTATGGATTCATGTAAGAATTTTATCACACACAACATAGCATCGAAGTTCCTCACGAATAAAGAACTCTAAGGAGGGAGAATTATATTTATCTCCTATCTCAAACATTGATATTTATTTTCTAAGGGAATTATGTCTAAGAAATCTCAAGGTAATAACTGTGCGGTTCATAGGTTTTCGATAGTTCTTGACAGGCGAGAAGGTGAAAGCATCTCAGGACTTTCTCCATTTATAGGAGTAATAAAATTCCAGACAGGGAATGGCTAGTAATATGTGTCAATGTGAATCCCTGATCGTAATAGGTTTGCTACACACAAGAACAGGAAGTAGTGAATAATATGGTACACTCCACTCTCGCAACAATAAAAGACATGCTAATGTTCAGAACTTTGAGGTCAAGGTGATACAGAAATAGAATATAAAACAGAAATCTATTTCTCTTAAGTCTACATGTAATGCCTAAAGATCGTAGCTTAGAGATGAAATAGAGTTCATCTGATGAAGCCAGAAGAAAGTGAATGCTTAGAGATATGGAAAGAGAAGACTTAGAAGAAGGAAAGGATCCTCTTTTCACTTAATGCATATAACTAGATGTTGCGTAACCATACTCTCATTGTAAAAGGAAGTTGAGATGCTTAGAGTTTTTCTCAGCACATCTGATTCAAAAAACGTAATGCAGACTGAAAGAGTAACCAGTAGCCCAGAAAAGGTACATGGTGTTGATTCTTCGATCTCAAAGCGATGAAGGTAATGTGTAGCCCTTAATTAAAGAGGATCTCTAAATTAATTTATTAAAATGTTAATCTGCTAAACTTTCCTTCTGCGATTATAATTGAAAGAGAAGAATATAATTGAATAGGGAAGAAATGTGCTCAGAGGAAGCTAAGTTTCCATTCATGATCTCTCAGAAGCAGGGCTCTCAAATAACTGTGACGGACACTCAGATCAGCCACAGATAAGAATCTACTTTGCAGAGAATTAATTGGGTTAATTGATTCTAAATATCATCCACTATTTAATCAATACAATAAGATCTCATCTATTCCCATCTTAGTAGTATTACCAATTCTTCACTGATTTTAAAAGCATTCATAATATTAAAAGTCTAAGCTTGAAAGTCTTTAGATGTCTTTCCTTTTTTTAGATTGAAAGCTTGCATCCAATACCTTCCTCAGGTTAAGAGGTGTGGAAGTCGATCCAGTGGGCTTATGTGTTTTATGATGAGTAGGAGGACTAAATGGAGGAAATTCAATGTGTTCTTCTGTGAGCTTAAGGCATTTGTTTATCAAATTTAAATCTCTATGAATTGACATATTTTTTAATATGGAATCAGATTATTAAAATCTTAAAGAATATCCTTTTATAGTGACTATAATTTGCCCAAACTCATATTCGATTCACTGAGATAAATCAAGATAATTAAACTTACAATATCAGATGGTAAGTCTTTGTGAGGGTAACCTGTTGCTGGATTAGATCTAGAAAACTCATAAACTCCTCCTTAGAAAGGAATTTATCCAAGACACTTCCATTGTTGTGAAGCCTCTTTATATTCGGAAAAGCAATGTTTGCTTCGGCTTGTATCGCCTTCATGAACTCTGATCGTGCCCACAAGTTGCTAGTACCCATTATCTCTCCCTTGAATAATGTAGAGCCTTTCTCTTAATCTGGGATTTAAACTCTGTCTTTTGAGTAAGAATCCTTTCATGAGTAGGCACCGCTATGACATTGGAGGTTTTGAATTTAACTTAGGAACACCTTCTGAGCATTATGCCAAGGAGACTGGAGCAATGATAGTCAAAATGTGGCCTTAACTCATCTGAGTGGCATGCGCATCCAAATCATTGGCTTTACACTTAGTTGCAATTTAAGAGATAAAATGTCATTCTAAGCAATTGATTATCATGATATAACTATTAAAAGATCCTTTGTATCATCCTCATAAAGTCCTCTATCATTCTTCTTGCATATTAATAAATAGAATTCTTCATTATCTTCCAAACCATATCTAAATTAATCAGATCAAATTAATCTCCATTCCAATTCTCTCTCTAACTTACATATCCTTCCCCATTAAAAGAGAATCCATAATAGATAACAATACAATAGAATAAGTAGTATGCAAAGACATATTATCAGCAGATGAGATCATAGTATGTAATGCATTTGACTTAATAGGATGTAACAAGGTAATTAAACCAGCTGCATTGCATGACTATCTCTTAGCAGAAGAAAGAAGAAGAGAGAGTAGTAGTCCTTTAGAAATGAAGAAATACTAGGAATCTGTAATACTTAAGACATAGTAGAGTGACAAGTAGATTCAGATGTGGATGGACATAATGGAAGGGTTTGATTGCATACAGTAGGTTAAGAGAGGTAGGAATGGATAGATAATATGGGGGATATTATGGTAAGAGAATGGGAATATTGGAAGATGGGCAAGAGGGGATTGTCTGTTAAGAGAGGGAAGGAAAGGGTCATGGGGGGTGATGGGTAGGTGGTGGAAGGAGAAGGAGAGGAGAGAAGGAGGATTATTTGAAGGTAAGAGATATCCATTTCTAAAATGTTTAATTTGAATGGGTATCTCAATAGATTTCTGACTAAATGGGGGTAGACAATATCCTATATATTATGTAAAACGTGAATTTTATGTAAGATGAAGAATTATAGATAGTAAAGGATGTTCAAGAGGTAAATGACCTATTTAAGATTACTAATTGGAGCTATTCAAACAAGTCTCACTATAATATATGTAATGAACAAGCTTAACGAAGCTCCCATTTTCGCTCCAGATTTAATTGATTAAATTAATCCTTAAAAAGAAATGAATTTAATTACGTGATAAAGTCAGTTTTCCTCTGAAAACTCTCACGTGTCATTCTAATTTAGGATTCTCTATACTCCATTTACTTTGCTTACTTATTACTTTCACATCTTTTCAGAAGTGCTTACATTAATCTGTCTCCTCAGCCATAGAAAGTTTTATTCATAGCTGAACTGGAATGGCGGTAAAACTATGATAATGAATAGAGTAACAATGGCCTGCTTACAGATAAATAAGATAACATTGGAGGCTTTCAGAAAGAATATGTGTCCTTGATAACTAAAAATACTCAGTAGGTTGCTAGAGATTTGGAACTTAAACTGTGTCCTTAGTTCCTGATGATTCTCATGAATAAATTGAGATAGCACTTCCCCCTTCAAGTACCCAAAGAATTGTCAATGAAGTTTCAAAGCACCTAAGAGGATGATATGACTAAAAGTGTAATGGTAGTCATACTCTTAAAGGTCCCCCATTAGATTAATATTTGAGTGCCAATAGAGGTAACAAGATTAAAGGAATGGGAATGTCTAGTGTTCCCACGTATCTAAAGAAGGGAAAATAAGACTTAGTAATGTTATTTGGTTAGAAGCAGTCATAAGAAAACTCCCATATTCGTTTAATTCATAGATTGAGTACGACACCGCAGTATATTCGTTTAAATATGGCCGAACGAGATACTGATTTATATCTTGAACTTGAATTGATTAAATTGAAATACCCAGTCATGGGCAAGTCTGAACTGAAGATCCTTCCATGCAACAACTTCACCCTTCTTCAGTAGCAACAGTAAAATAAATTAATGCAGCAACCAAGTGTGCTGTGTTCCCACTAATTGGATCAGACTATCCAGCAAGCAAACTCCGTCGCTACTGTCGGTCTTACAAAACTTTTTTCTAGTCTTATTGGTGCTAGTGCATGTGGGAGTTGCTCAGACTGAGCCACAATAAGATGGAGGATGCGCAAAAGAGTCTTTCAACTAAAGTACAGCCTGTGATAACCCTGTAATTAATTCCACTAGATGTTTTTTAAAGACTCATCAATGAAAAAGAAGACATTCTCTTAGAAGTAATAGATTCAAAGTGATTTGATAAACTATTGTGAAAAACTAAAGGTAAAGCTAATCCATTTAGCATTATATTATGAATCAGTCAACCGTACCAACTCCTAGAATACATTATCCCATCAGTAAGATAGTAAACACTATAAATACCCTCTAACTATTCTCTGATGAATGATGTTTTAAACAAATCCTCTTAAATACTTCTCAATATTGATACAGACAATCAACAATTAAAATGAAAATAAGTAGACAGTCCTCCTGCTGTACTCCAAGATCACTATCTTCCCTATACTCTTTGGAGTGGCAACGGTCTAACTGGATGATCCTGTGTCGTAATCGGAGGGGGAAGATGTGTAGTGGTATAGGGACGGATATGGAGATATGGACGGTCTATTTGTTTCTTTCTTAACTGATCTCTGGTCAAAGCTTGATGGCTGAGAAGAGTATGTTACATGAGGAAGGTGTCTTGGTCTATTCTATCTGCTAGAACCTTTTCTGACCCCTTTTTTTACAGAATCAGATTCGATCCTGAGGAAAGATAATCCATGCAGAATTTATCTGACAATGCTAAATGATTCATCACCCTACATTTGTAGATTACCTTTGATTGGACTGGGGTGATGGATCAGGAAGAACAGATAGCTGGCAGAATTCATATCTGACATGCAATTTGAAATAGTAATTAACAAACCAAACTGTAAAGACATAAGATTTGGAAAACAGAAACAGATCCAGTCACATCAAGCTAGATATAAGAACATGATGCCCTTAAAGAGAGTCTGCACTACCATGTGAGACGTTGCCAATGCAGATAGCGAGACTAGGCAAAAGCCATAACTCCTATACTACGTATAAATAAACAAGACAAATCTCATTGCATCCCGTTCCCCTCCCCTTCATCTTCTCTTAAAATAAAACAACTTGTTAATCATTTATCTCTTTCTTCTTCTATTGGCAGACAAACCAACAGGAGGTATTATTAATGACTACACATGACAAATAAGATAAACTAATCATCTATTTATAATAGATTAAAATGATAATTAGAGAATTGAAAGTAACTGTTATGATAGTAATGTAGAATCAATACATGGAATAGAATGTAGATGAAGGAAAGAAGATGAGAGATAAATCTATAGGTTGATTTTGAAAGATGATACATCATTAAGGTAAATCAAAATAGAATATTCAAAAGGAGGAGAAGAAAGAAATGTCAGAATAGAATAATTGTTTAATAATGTATATTATATCTTCATGAGATTGAATCTAATGGTAGTCTCGCAGTCAGAAATAGTAAATACTGAATTCTATCCAAAGACACTTATACCAATATCAATAACCCTGCCTTGACCAGCCTCCCAGATAAACCCCATCTGTATTCCCTCCTCCAAACTCAAGTCCTACAAGAGTAGTAGAACCTCTCTCAATATAAATCCCTTTCATAATTAAAATCCTAATTAAATCTTAGTAGAGTCTCATCAGAAATCATCAACTATCAATCAAGAAGTAGTAGATGTTAAAGTAACATATATAATGGATAGATAATAGAATAGTTGCTAATAGAGATTCATTTAATAGGTAGAACATTAGTGATGGTTGATATGGAATTGAAGAAGATGATATGTAAAGATAAGTAATGAAACGGAGAGTCAATGGAAGGAGAAGAGGGGGAGAGGGAGAATTAGTTATAGATTAACTCAGATTAACTATTAGTTAATTGATGGGGGATGAAGAATTATTATGAGAATGGAAAGACTTTACAAGCGGAATGTATATGATTCTTATAACGAGAGAAGACAATTAAGAGATGTTTATATTGAAATCTGACTTATCAATGAGTCATTATGCTGATAAGAATTTTCTTAATCTTCTAAGTATTTGTACCCCATAATTTGTTTAATGATTCTGTTTTACCCAAATCACCCCCACTAACAACTCTCTCCCTCCCTACCTTACTCCCCACTTCTGCTTCCGTTCTAACCCATTCATCCCAATATCCCCTTCTCGCCATCACAACCCACCACCTAAATAACCCCACTACTACATTCCTATCTTAACCATCGCTATACCTGTCCCCCTATCAATCTCAACTATCCACCCAACCACCCCAGTCGTACATCTACCATATCCAAACACTATCAACATATACATAGATGTATCAATATCAATAGTAAATAGTATAATAGACTGATCCATTAGATGTCACTGTATCAATATCATAAACAAGCAATAGTGCATTAGTAGATAGATGTATAAGAGATAGACTCTAATAGGATAATGCAGAGAGATGTCTAATGGATGAAGAAGATTTATAATTTAATCCTATAGATGATAAACCAGAGGAGAGAGATGAGTCAGGAGAGGTGAGTGGTGGAAAAGAAGAGGGAGAGATGAGGAAAGTAATGGTAATGATGTTAGAAGGGATTATGTAGTCAGATAGAATAACTATGGGAGGGAATGAGAGAGGGGGAGGCAGGGAAGTGAGGAGGATAGAGAGGATACGCATGCAGAAGAAGAGATATGATAGAGGATAGGGGTATCGAAACAAGGGAAGGATAATACATTGATACAGGGACTTAGTGAGAAACTACAAGGATCGATTCTGGCATTTAGGTTCGGATATATCGGTTATTCAACTGGGTTATGGAAGATAAATTTAGAGAAGCTACACCAACACTTTGTTTCATCAGGAGGGAGGTAGAGTTCCTAAAGATTGAGCTCTCTTTAGAAGATGCCCCTCTGTTTAGATGCCATGCAAATTCATCTATTTCAATGGCTAAAATAGTCACTGGAGATCTTCTGCCCTGCTACTAATCAGAGACATTTTAGATAACCTTTCTTATTGATACATCTCAGCGAAATTCCTCTAACTAATGTTAATTACTTCATTCATTTCTATTGATAAGAATCGATCCATATCTCTTTTAATGTGATCTATCATATTGAGTATTAAACTATAATATATATAAACTACACAGACCCCTAACACCCTACATCTCAATCTGTTATTAAACTAACTCCTCTGTCTCCTTGTAGATCTCATCTAATTCTGTTTCTTTCCTATGTAAATATTTAATAGAGGCAAATTCAATTGATAATGGCTACCCTAACCCAAGAGTAGCCAGGAAGATTAATTAGTGGAAAGATGATTATTAAATATATTATCATTAATGGCTGATTAATGTTAAATTAAAAGAGAACATTCAAATGCATGAAACCGAACTCGGCGTAGTTCGAAGTTTCAGATTAAAAAGATAAAATAACAAAGGTAAGTTGGACGCTCTATGTGCAACAAGGCTTTTCTCCCTTCTTGCGCTTGTGGTATATTCTATGCTGTAGTTTACCCATAACATAAATTAACTGACTTACTGTACTTGGATTAAGTATTAAAAAGGATCCTGACAATCCTGAGGAATACACTGAACCACCTGAATTTGCCAAAAGAAAATAAGCTACATTCCCTAAATGACAAGAAGACAATGATTATTGAGGGAAATATATTACATTCTAAGCTCTCACAGGGATTGGGATTAGTTCAGAAGTAGCATGAGGTATTCATCAAACTTTATTAATAGATCAAACAGTGGATTAGATTCATGCAGAAGAAAGGATGTGTAATTATGAAAGAGAACCATCAATGAGAACATCTTCACTGCTAGCTTAACTAGCAGATAATAGGTTTTCTCCTAGCTCTGGGTAGCAATTCATTTTCTAAATGTAAGTTTTACGCTCTTGCCATTCTATTCTTGTCAATGCCAAATCAGAGATCAAATATATCCAATAAGGAAATATAATACAATAAGTAATCCATCTGTATTCAATTCCCAATGAATTTAAATTCATTTAAGACATCTTAGAAACCTAAACTCTACTCCTCACACTGCTTTGTATAATTCTAAACATTATCCAAATGTTCCTCTGTCCCAGCTGTCCCCCTCCCTCAACATAAATAGATAAATCAACTGATCTAAACACAGATGACCCACCAACACATAGTCAATCATTACTCCATATGAATATTACCAGTAATAGATAAATACACATAATAAGTAGACATAAGTGATTTAGTCAAGTGAAGGGGGGGAGTAGGTGCTAAGTACATTTGAACAGGTGGAGAGTAACTGTGATGTTGATGAATGGGACTAGTAATGCTTTTAAGATCTACTTTGATTCGTTATTTATTAATGGAAGGATGAGATCGTCTATTAGGGAGAGTTATAGAAGGTGGGGGAAGAGCGAGAGAGGAAGGGAGATGTATAGTGTATTCTGGGGAGTTGAGATATATATTGGGAGAAAGGGAGGAGGATTCGATGGTGGGTGGGTTGGTAGTAGAGGGGAAGGAGAGTTTACTAGGAGAGATAATTGGGAAAGGTTAGGGTAATGAAATGTTATAGGTGTGCGGACCTGGATTTTTAGCTATTGTTTTATATTCTTCAGGTTGTTGCAAATAGCTATTTCTATATCATTTATAGAACTTGCAGCCCAAGTAGGATGGTGTTAATACTAATTCTTAACAATTAACTTATATTCTCTCCAATCAATTCTAATTTCATGTTATAACATCGATTTATTTCATGACTATCTGAAACACTTTTACCATGGCTTCAAAGAAGGAACTATCACCAGAATGCACACTCTTTTATAGTTTCCATTAATCCTAATGCCCCTGTTTTAATTGATTTAATTAAAATTCCCAGTCACGGGCAAGTCTCAAGTTGAGTTATTCATCTCTAACACCTTCTCACCTCCTTCAGTTGCAGCAGTGCAACACCACAGACCTCTCTCTCAACAACTCTAGTACAAGTACTAATCATTGGGACAGATTTTGTCAGATTTAGTAAGATCACTTTGTGCTACAACCGGATGAGTTTGTTGGCTAACTGTCCCTACTAAGTGGACCAGACTGTCCAGCAAGTCCATCCGGTTGCCGCACAAAGTGATTTTACGAAAATCCAACAAAATCTGTTTTCGTGATAAGTACAGAACTTTGTACTAGTCATTGTGGTGGTGGGGTCTATGGTGCTTCTCAGACTATGGGCAGGTAAAGGAGAAATTGCTCACAAATATCAACTGTAGACTATCCTGTGGCCAGCAAAGAGAGTTCTGCCCCTTAGCCTGGGTCATTTTAATTAATACGGCTAGCAGTGATCAATTCTAGAATAATATCAATTTACATATTATCTTTTAGCTTCGATTTGTGTTTAGATATGGATGGCTACTCCTTTTCTCTAAGTAGATCAATATGAGTGATCTGCTATATAGTTTAGGCTCTACACATTCCGAATGTTTCTATTGGTCTCCAAATACAATGCAGTAAATTCATCTAGGGTTAGCAACATTCTGGTGAAGGAAAAGTACAGTGTATAAGTAATAAAAATATGTTGCATCAACAGTATATTCATCGCAATCTATATATTACTTTCACATTTAAATTTAATAGCTAAAGTATAATTCTCTTGATACCTCTACTTCTGATAAGCCTAAAAATAAAAACTCAAAAGACACTTCTGTCCTGGCCTAGGACAGCGTGTTTAACTCTACAGTTATTGTCAGCCAGCAAAATAACTCAAGAGCCTAAGGCAGATTAATTTATATGGATTTTAAGTGCTGGCCCATTGAATAAGAGCTACGATGGTCTTTGACACAACAGCAGATACATCCTCTGATGTAAAATCCCCAATGAAAAGTCAATTAAATGGTACTAAATTTGTCAGTATAGCCAATGATACACTTTATATCGTAAACAACTCCAGGATCTACTGACGTGGAAAGTAACGAGAGAGTCTCTATCCCACCTAGTTTAGGTGAAGAACATTAATTTTGAAAGGCAAAACCTCAAGCCACTTAAACATTCTTGTTTTCTCTTTCTATTAGTTAATCAAACAGCTTATTCATCTGCCTTTAATCTTAACATCAGAGCCTATTACTATGCCTAGGTTTAAAGGAAATATTGTAAAAAATCATTTTGTATTGTGTGCGGACTTAAAGTTTGTTGGAGCCACAGAGAGATCATCTCATCATCTCTCTCGAGGATAACTTAGGTGCCGTAGCAGTTGAAGTTGCTGCTTCAGCACCTGAGATTTTAACTTCAGCTTCATTAAATTTTGAATCCATTAAATTTATATATCAATTATCCTGTGTACATGAGATACCTAACACTAATTGGAGAACACTTACCCTTTATTGAATACTTTATGGTTGATCAACCAAGTCCAAATCAAGTAGTTTCCTTAGCTGATTAAATAAAGAAGTATAATAATATGAATGAGAAATGAGAATAGAGGGAGAATTAGCTTTGAGGACATTTCTTGGTTTACAACTGAATTAATAGTATACCTTACACTATTATTGAAAGATATCTCCATTGGATACATCATAGAAGGATTTACTAAAGCTCTTATTACACAGTGCTTATTATTAAATTAGGAATTTAAATTGCCTAATGGGTGAGAGATCTAAAATCAAAGAAAAAGAGCAACCAGCACAACACTACTGTGCGATTCCTAGCCCCTATCATTCCGAATGGATAGGTTTCATCAACTCCCTCTACTCACAGACTGTCTTAGGACACGGAGTAGACACAGGGAAAAGACTTAGAGTCTTAAAGAAAGCTCTCGATCTCTCCAAAGAGACAAGAAACAAAGAACTTTCAACTTACTTGGAATAGAAGTATAAGAAACTTCTG